>PVJC01001933.1:0-85770 GCA_004026665.1 Murina feae
TGTTGCAAGGTCAAAACTGAAATGGCCTGGTTGAGTAGGCTGGAGGAAGCAAAAACAAAGTCTTTTCTTTGCTCCGTGCTGTCTATCTGGTCCATTCCAAGCAAGGACCATCACTGGGGCTACTCCTTGCCCATGGCAGCATGCTAGTCTCCTAATGGCTTTCCAATGGCTCCACAACCTACTCTTTCCACCCTTGACCCAAGTCAGGCCAGCTCTCATTGCATATCACAGGCATCTATGCTGAAGAGCATACCACCTAACCACCTAGAAAAACTTCATTCCCTGTAGAAATGGGCAGTCTGCTGGTCTTCAGTGACTTTCTCATTTGGCTCCATAGAAATGACTTTGGCAGAAATCCTTCAGATTTCTGTATGTGGTTATTCTTTATCCTTAGCTTCTGGTACTGTCGTGCTGTCCGTTATCTGTATAGAATAAGGTGAATTTTAGTGAGACGTGCATAGAGGGGAATCCAAGCATCTGTTCTTTTGATGCTATCTTGCCTTCAAGGATAATTGCCTCTTGTGATGTAGCTCTTTTAGGCATAGATTGACCTCCTTCATTCAGGACTCACTTTCACTTCAATTATAAATTGTTCTCCATGTGTAGTGGATACATGTGCCTCCCTTCCCAAGCAAGCAGTGGCTCACTAGAAAGAGTTGGGAATTTCTTGAATTAGGATATTAAAGTCTAAAAGTAGATGGGAACTTTGTGAGACCCTTAAATGCTATTAAGATTCATAAATTGGCTCTAGGTACTAGTATACAATAAACGATCACATTCCCCCCCATTTTTTTTTCTAAATCAGATCAGATCCTAAATTGCTCCTGCCAACCTATATCGGGGCTCTCCCCTGCCCCCACCTTCCAGTTTGGTGAAGGAGCCTGGTCCTTGGTCCCTGGTGGTTTCCATGGCTACTGATGCTTTTTCTGATGAGGCGTCATGGCTGGTGTGATGCCATCTGTCAAACACCGCTCTCATGATGAGTCACACAGATGTCCCTCAAGGTGTTCCTCTCACCAACTGCAGGCTTAGCCACATGCTGCTGCTTTCGAGGCCACGGGCTTAATGATCATTCATCAGAGAAAGCGGAGTGCAAGTTCTCTGCCAGCCCCAGGTGGAAGTTTCCCTAAGGAGAGTGGCTGTACTTTTATATTCTATTGAACTAATGTTTACTGAAAGCCACATATGGCCAACCACTAAGAAAGATTTGAGGATTTAACAATAACAGTTTCTGTTGTCAAAAATTTATGATCTTGGAGTCGTAAAAGCAAAATACATATGAGCACAATTGTCAATATTACAAAGCAGAATTTCATAAATAACAGTATAAACGATGCATGTTTTAAGTGCATCTTCTTCCAAAACATAACTTGTGTCTATCCACTTTGCTCCATCTCTGCTGATTCCACCCTGGTCCAAGCCACCATCCTTTCCCTCCTGGAGAATTTGGGAGCATCCTACTGGTCCTTCTGCCACTGCTCAGATTCCCCACAGCGAGTTTTCCACATAGCAGTCTCAGTGATATCAGTGGTGCTACTAAAAAGCAAATCAGAACTGGTACTCCTCTGCCTACAGCAATTCAGTGGCTTCTCACTGACATAAGAATAAATCCATTTATTTAAATCCATCTATTCTCATTTAGAAGAAACTCCAAACTCCTAACTGTGGCTTGAAAGGCAAGGTATGACCTAGCCCCACCTGCCTTTCTGACCTTCTGTCTCACCAGTCCCCCTCCTTCTAGCTATTCTGGGCCTGCTTCCTTTCCCATCTCATGACTGGGCCCTCTTATTCTTCAAATAGCAGGAATATGGGGCTTCCTCATAGAGACTGCCCTTGACTTCCCAGCGAACTCCCGCCCACAAAGTTCTCCCACAGCACCCTTTTATTTTTCTTCAAGTTACGTATCAAGTATATAATTTCATCTGCTTGTTTAGTTGTCTCTCCCCACTTGACTTTGGGGTCCGTGAGGGTAAGAACTACACCTGGATTGTCCACTACTGTACACCTGTAGGCCTG
Organism: Murina feae; assembly: GCA_004026665.1. Taxonomy (NCBI): domain Eukaryota; kingdom Metazoa; phylum Chordata; class Mammalia; order Chiroptera; family Vespertilionidae; genus Murina; species Murina feae. Next base: position 2,017 of record PVJC01001933.1, read on the forward strand.
GCTCAGTCTGTATTTGTTTCTTTTAATATATTTTTATTGATTTCAGAGAGGAGGGGAGAGGGAAAGAAAGATATAAACATTAATGATGAGAGAGAATTGATCAGTTGCCTCCTGCACATCCCCTAGTGGGGATCAAGCCTGCAACCTGGGCATGTGCCTTTGAACAGAATCGAACCCAGGACCCTTCTATCTGCTTACTGACACTCTAACTACTGAGCCAAACTGAGTAGGGCAATCTATATTTCTTTAAGACTGCCTGAGTCCTAAAGGACAATTCCAGGATCAGGGCATGAGAAAAGGGCATTTGAGCAGAAGTTATGGCAAAACAAAGTCACCAAAGGACTGTTGACATGGCATGTTTGTAGTAGGAAGTAGACCAGTATGATTTATTTTGGTGGTTTTGTAAACTATTCTAGAACTTTTATGCATATTTTAAGCTAATTTTTTTTATCTGTTCTTTATTTTTCAATTGGGGCAGCACTTATTAAGTTGCAGTGGATAGGTAGAAAGTTTCTTTCTAATCCTGACTCACTGACACTGAGTTTAAAAAAACTAGCGAGAGCATGAGTTCGTATAGGTCTCCATTATCACAGGGCTCTGGCAGGATAATGAGTGGATGTTCAAAAACAGTACCTCTGAATTACTTGCATTCCTGGACTTCTATGCAGTGTCCTTTCTGTTATTTAATCTCTTCTCTTTTCTATTTTAATCAAAACTTTCAACTGAAAAAAAAAGTTTTGCTTTGAATGATGAAAAGAAATTTGATCCTAGAGCTATATTTCTATGAAGTTTTGATTTAGGAAAGCCCAGCCCGGCCCTGCCTGTCTCTTTCCCAGCTCTGGACCCATTCTCCATTCCAGCGGAGATGTTTGTTATGTATAAAGCGGCTCCTGGCTTCCTGGGACTGGTGATTAAGAGCTCAGAATAATGAAATCTGCACAGCTGAAACTTGGCTGTTGGCTATAGTTATTATGCAACTGTTAACATTTCCCTTTTGTTTCTGTCAATAATATAAAATTCTCAGTTTTTCTTTCAGAAGGAGTTCTTGAAATACACCAGAATTTGTTCCCCGTAGTATTTTTTAACGATCAAGTTAAGCATATGCATTTTGAAGGGACAAGAAAATTTAGTGGCTGTACAATAGTATTGTTCAAACTGTCTACATGAACAGCTGCACGGAGCTGAAAATACAAAGGCCATTCTGTGAGCCTTAGATTCTTGTCTTTAAGCAGATTGCTCACCATGCCTAGATTAAAATAGCAAATATCACAAGAAATACAGCAAGAGTGATGATAAGAGGCAGCATATTCCAACGGTCGGGTAATTCTGAACAATTAGGAGACGTGTAATGCGATGTCTTAGACAAATGATAAACATTTTCCTGCCCACTCTGCCTAATATCTGAATTTCTAATATTAGAAGAGACTCGCACCTCACCTTAATTCAAATTGTGGCCCTCTGCTAAAGTGCACCTCTCTAGGGCAAGCAGGAATATCTTGTGTTTCCTCAGCCACAGAGCCCATGAATTATTAAAGTTGGGGCCAAGACTCTTTGATGGCCATCTAGCCGTAGTGTGATTGAGGGAGTGAATGTGTCTGACACTTCCTGGGAGTCTATTTCTTCAAGAGAGGAACAGGACACTGTGAAGGTCTTTATCTCAAGGAATGAAGGGGCGGATGGGGTACCGCCATAGGAAGAGAAAAGGTGTGAAGAGAAGCCCAGGGCAGCTAAGGTCACATGACTGTTACCCTTCTGCCTGTAGTTGTCCCCAGCAGACAGTCACAAATAGGGGGACCAATAGTTTTGCATGCTCATAGATTCAAAGCACTTCAGCGCAGAGTAGTACCCCGGAAACACTTGATGATTCATTAAGTGCACAAGATGGACACTTTACAGTATAGCCCAGGAAAAATAAAAAGCTCACAAAGCTCCATTCCCTAATTGCTAATGTAGGGAAAAATGAGTGTGGATACGTGTTTGCCTTTGTGATTGCTTCACCTAGGACCATTTATTGGTGCAAAGGAAAAAGTAAATTAGTCTGTATGGAGGCAAGGCAGTTAGGAAAGCGTTTTAGAAGAGGTCATATCTGATTAAGGTTTTAAGGAAAAAATAGAATTTGCCAGGCAGACAAGGAATGGTAGAGGGTTGCCAAGGGAATGATATATGGAAAGGCACTAAGTAGCAAACATTCAGAATTTGGGAAGCCAGTTTGTGTGGCTAAATCAAGCTATATTCGTTTCCTATATCTGCTGTAACTAATCACATAAAAATTTAGCTTAAAACAACACAGATTTATTACCTTGTAGTTCTGGAGGTCAGAAATCTGAAATGGATCTCCTTGGGTGCAAGTCAAAGTGTTGGCAAGCTGCATTCTTTCTGAGACTCTAGGGGAGAATCTGTTTCTTTACCTTTTCCAGCTTCTAGAGTCTACCTGCACTCCTTGGCTTATGGCCCTGTCTTCCATCTTCAGAGCCAGCAATGTAGCATCTTCATATTTCTCCCTGACTCTGACCTTCTTACTCCTCCTTCCACATGTAAAGGGCCCTTGTGACTATATTGGGCCTTCCCAAAAAAAATCCTATATAATAAAAGCCTAATTTGCTAAATGTCCAGTCATCCATTCAACCAATCAAAGCATAATATGCTAATGATATGCTAAGGCCACTCAACCACTCTCTATGATGTGCACTGACAACCAGGGGGCAGATACTCCAACTGGTAGGTTAGCTTGCTGCTGGGGTCCAGCCGATCAGGACTGAGTAAGACAGGCCAGAAATGCCCTGGAGATCTCCCATGGTCCCTTCCCAGCTAGCCAACCTCCCGCATCCCTCCCCAGCCCCAATCATGCACTGGTGGGGTTCCTCGACTTGGCCTGTGCCCTCTCACAATTCGGGACTCCTCGGGGGATGTCAGAGAGTTGGTTTCAGGCCAATCCCACAGGCGAGGCCAAGGGGACCCCACTGGTGCAGTTCAAAATAATCTCCTTGTAGTAAGGTCAACTGACTAGCAATCTTAATTTTATTGACCACCCTAATTCTACCCCATGCCATGTAATAGAACATGCTCATAAGTCCCAGGACAAGGATATCTTTGAGGGACCATTATTCTGCCTACCACACATGCAATGCAGTACAAGGTGTAAGGGTGTTGAAGAGAGAAGTTGGCATAAACCTGTCAACCCCAGGTGGAAAATACCATCCATCCATCCATCCATATCAGGCCTCATTGTCAGGGGCATATAACCTGATATTTGTAGGGGTTTTTGATGGAGGAGTCAATATGCTGGAGTTTTTCCATAGGTATGTTTCAGTTAACAAATGTATGTTTGCTGCATAACAAATCACCCAAAACTTGGTGGCTTAAAACTACAATCTATTCTTGTGATTTTGTGAGATTAGATGATAGCCTCAGGACAGCATTCCAACACATGAAGGTGGATTCTGGATCCCCCACATCACTACCACATTATTTTGGGTTTGGCCAAGGAGGCACAAGGTGAACTCATATTCAAGAGGACAGGAAATAGATTCCATGTCCTGATGAGAGTTGCTGCAGTGGCCATACTTCATCTAGCACAAGTTGTGAAGATAGGAATTTTTGCTCAGAGAGTAGGATTTTGAAATTTGAGATTTCAGAGGCAAAATGTTTCTGGATGGCAATATCAGGCACATGACCAAAAATATGAATGGCTCATTAGAGTGTGGCAGATATCACTGGTGTTGAAGAGGTAAAGAAACTGTGAGGCTAGAGTGTGGGGTGCATCGTCTTGTGGACACAAGAGTTGATGGTGATGGTGAATGTGGAGGAGGGACCTGAGGTTTAGGAGATGACAGTAATAATGCCATGGGCAGATGTGGGATAATCTAGCCAGATGGGGCTAACCAATAACCAGAAGATCATGACCACTGCGTTCTAAGTCAGCCTATGGATGGTGGGCACTGCACCCAGAGCAAAAGTCACCATGTACCACCTATTTGTCATCTTCCACATTGTCTTGTTCACTTGCCAATCTTAAAATAAACATACAACTTCTGATTTCTACAGTGTGCAGGTAGATCCTTCAGTTTTTTTAACTCCAGTATCTGTGCTCTGAGGATTCAGAGGAGGTATGATATGAACTTCAAGTCACTTTTGAGTAAGAAGACTACAAAGCTACCATAGTATCAGGTTACCAATGTCAGTTCTTCTAAGTTTTCTTTCTCTTTTATACTTTCCTTATCTCTTCAGATATGTATCTAAAGGCAAAAGGGTATCTGCACAGATCTGCCTGATATATGTTGCTGAAATTTATTAACCATGCTAAATGAATATTATTTATTATTCTCATGCTAGGTAAATAAAGATCAGAAACCAGATAGTCATTATCTAGATGGTCCCAAGAGCTCATTCAACCATAAGAGTGCCAGATATGAATAAATTAGAGCCCCTAACACGTAAAGGAAAATAAAATTGCATATTTTCATAATTACCACCATAGATTAATGCTCATTTGTTTATGTGTAACAGATGAACAACCAGTTTACAACAATACATGTGTAGCATGAGTTTACATCCTCGGCTGCCCTTAAAATGCTTTTCAGATTACAACAAAATAAACTTCTACCCAAAAGAAAAGATCTTCAGTATTTGAAAATCCAGAAAACCGTTCCTGAAAATTAAATTCTATGTGTAAAGTGAGTGACCTAGGCTATGAATATTTAATTCCTGCCTTTTATTTCCCTTATATGCTGTCCCATTTGCACAAGGTTCAGCACCTTTGGCAGTCACTTTAGTTTCTAGCAGATTGCTAGAGATTAGAGGACTCACCAATGTTATTCTCACCTTTGACACAGAAATTCTTTTAAAGACTGGGCATGAGATATGTCTATAAATAAGTAATGATATTTTTGTAATCACAGCCTTAATATAAAGCTGGGAAAGTTTTGGCCCCCTCAAAGTCCTGAAAAAACTACACAGCTATTCTACCAACGCTGCCATGTTTCAAATTACTGCGGGGAGAGGAGATTACTCTTTGGGGGCTGCTATCAGAGCTACTTTGCAAGCCAACAAGAAAACCAATTCTATTTTTTTTTTTTTCATATCAATTTTGACTAAATTCAAGCATTCCTCAAATTTTAGGGATTGACTCTCTATGACTTTTAATTATCTAAAACAGCGGTCGCCAAGCGGTGGTCCATGGACCACTGGTGAGCTGTGAGGTCTGAAAGGTTGGCAACCGCTGATCTAAAACATAAAATAAAATTCACTCTCAAAAAAGTGAGGTTCTCCTGCCATCTCTTAGGACATTCCAAATAATGTAACTGTTTCCAGAGTGTGTGAGGCTCCAAATGGAACCTGTTTTTCTGGCACAGGCTATCCCCATGCTAATATCCCCAGAAACTTATAAAGACTATTAAGAAGTGTTACCATTCTCATTCCAGAATCTAGAAATGCCTCCTAAAAATATTTTTAAGCTACCTCTCTAACTCTATTATCTTTTAGGTAACTATATCCTTCTCCCCACCCAGAACCTTTTCTGCCTTTTCTGTATACAGCCACGTATGCTCCATCTTATATTGCCGTTCTGTGTTTTTCAGTAACTTACTCTTTAATTGCTCTCCTAGAATATATCCACCCCTTCTTAGATCTTTGTGCATCTAATTCTGGTCGTCCACCTGACTCAGTTTTGCTGTCATCTAAAAGCATTCATCTTCAGTATCATGATTATAATTTTTGAAGGCATCCCTGTGCCAGGAACTAAAAACAACAGTTCACCTAATCCTCACAACAGCCTCAGGGGATTCCCATCTCACAGATAAGGAAGCTGAGTGAGGCTCACAGAGGAAACAACTTGCCAAGTCAATGACTGCAAAATGGGGACAAGGATTCAAACTCACATCATCGAAGGCAGGGATTTCTCAGCCTCAGCACTATGACATTTTGTTGCAGGAGCCGTACTGTGCATTCCACTATGTCCAGCAGTATTTCTGGCCTATGCCCACTAGAAGCCAGTAGCACTCCCCCAAACCCATGTGACAACCAAAAATATCTCCAGACATTGCTAAATGTTCTCTACTTAAGATCCACTGATCTAACGCCAAAGTCATGCTTTTGCCATCTTATACTATTAAATATGGAACAAGTAAAACCATAGAATGTTAGGGCTAGGTTTTAAAGCGATAAATATTAGGAGTTACCACACCTGGCTGATCCTCAGAATTGGAGATTTCTTTTCCCACCCGAGACCTTCAGAACAGCATTTGCCAGGTGAGGGGCAGGTATCTATCTATTTTAAGCCCTTCCATTGTGTAGGAACTACAAATCAGATCCTAACCTCATCACACATCTGTTCCTTGAGTCACTTCATTCCCATCAAATAATTTGTCAGCCTCTGGTCTGTCACCTCCTGTAATGGTATTACAGGAGACAAGTTCATGTCCAAATGGTCTGAACTGAAAAAGCATTCTTCTTCATGTTCTATCTTCTATCTCTCCCTCTGTTCTCTTACTCTCATACTAGGCAAATGGTCACTTTTCTCAAATCAGTTGAATATAACACATTACATATTAGGTCCTACAATTTCTTTACCATTATGGCCATTGAAACCATTATCAGCTCTTTAAAAATGACCATATAACCAGTGTTCTCAGTTTAACAGTAGACTTCCTCAAAAGGGCAGTTCTATTTCATTAAAATCTTAAGGTCTTAAAATGGGTGGCTATCCATCTGGTCTCTCCCAGGAAGCAGTCTGCTCTGCCTTTTGTGGAGGCTCTGATACGGAAAGCAGAGCTAGCAGTTGCTCTTCCTCTTCCTCTTGAAAGATTGTCAGTATTTGAAAATCCAGAAAACCAGGTCAGCAACTCTCTTTAAATCTTTTTTGATGGTTTCAGGAAAACTCCGAAGTAGTTTCTCATCCTGGTAAAATCATTCTTTACCAAATGTTCCAGATTTCTTGATGAAAACACAGAAGGGAGAATAAAATATTTTTTGCTTAATGGTGCCCCTCTTGGGAATATATTTTTATGAACTTGATTAATAAAAGTAAATAAATGGATAAATATAAAAATTTAATTGTATTAATGTGTCAATTAATAAAATTACAATTCACTCTTTAGTAATGTTGGGTAGTGCTGTCTGCTTGCACTTTGGAGTCCCCTCTAAGTCACCACGATAGTTGAGAACCTATAGAAAACTGCTTTCCAGCAGGAGATATTGGATCATTGGAAGACTGTGATGGTATGGGCACTAGTATCGCCACGGCAGCCTCTGCCCTCCTGTTGCAGGCTAACCCTGCAGGTGATGAGTCTCTTTAGAGGTCAACATGAGTAGCTGGTGAGCTATAAATGTGTCCCAGCAGCTGACTAGTCTGGATGGATCTCCAGTAGGCGGGTTGTGTTTAGAGAAAACCAAGGAGAAAATAACATGTTAACCGGAATAAACCGTTTGGGGTCAAAATAACAATCCGGTGTTTTTGTACTTGTGTGAGATATAAAAAGAAAACTTGGTTTTCACTTGGGCTTAGTATAAACTTCCAAACTCCTTGCTTATGCTTGGTCACCTCCAAAGCAGATCCTGGACGGAGAAAACTGCCTGAACCCCTCAGGTCTTTGATTGCTCTGGAAAGCCCTGGCGTCTTTAGTGTGGCATCTACTCTCTTCTTATAGGGTTTTATAAATGGACACTGACATGGACTACGAAAGGCCCAACGTTGAAACCATCAAGTGTGTGGTCGTGGGAGACAACGCCGTGGGGAAGACACGCTTGATCTGTGCCAGAGCATGTAATACAACGCTAACGCAGTATCAGCTGCTGGCCACCCATGTACCAACCGTGTGGGCAATTGACCAGTACCGCGTCTGCCAGGAGGTAAGATGTACAGAGTTTCTTTAGAATCCTCAGGGCACACCACTGCTACCATCTGTCTGATTTTAAAGGGAGGGAAGGGACAATTTGTACATTCGAAATAAAACTAGCCTTTGTAGTACCATAAGGGAAAACAAAAGCAAAATGCAAATTTGGGAGGATGGCTGTGGGATCCTGAATGAGGTGGGTTTGAGTCATGTGATTCCAGGAAGAGAACTGAGCTGAAGTGAAGCCCTGTTGTTAGAGGGAATGAGAAAACTAAATGCAAGTAAGCCGGGTGGGCACTGAGGGGTGCTGGCCCAGACATCCTTCCCTGGGGAGCCTTTGAGCACCACTGAGCATGGATGCTCTCTCTCCTGCAGGTTCTGGAACGTTCCCGGGATGTTGTTGATGAAGTGAGTGTTTCCCTCCGGCTTTGGGATACTTTTGGCGATCATCACAAAGACCGGCGCTTTGCATATGGCAGGTAAACCAGGACTGTGCAGCGCAGTTGAGCTTGAATACAATTTCCTTTCCAAAACCCACAGCTGCTTCATAACTCAACAAAAAAACCACATCATATGGCCTTGAAATATGTTGGGTTCTGTGCTGTGTCTAAGAAAAGACGAAAAAAAAACAACAAAAACCCACAACCCAAAATGACGTTGTTTCCTGTTGTCAAGAAAAGCAATGTGCCCAGCCACTCTGTTCCTCCCAGGAAGCACTTGCCTAAAAACAACCAGAGCACTAGGGCTGTTTGCAAGACGAGGATTCTTTTGTGCCCTCAGCCTTGGGCTGCTTTGATTGCTGTTTTCCTGGATAATGCTTTATTTGCCTTCTGTTAAAATGTTTTAAGTTTCCTTAGCACCTGACCACTTCAGTTCTAAAGGTCTCTTTGGTCTTTTCGTGACCATATTTGCAGAGTCCGATGTTATTTGCTTTGGGCTTTGTTATCTGAAAAGTCTATTACTTTTATGTGAAGGTCATTTTTAAAAAGAAAGAAAAATATCTCTGAAGTCCTTCACAAGACACATTTCCAAAATGAACTGAAGCATTATATATATATTTCAGTAAAAAAGAAAAAGAAAGGAAAGTTCAATAAAGGGAAGCTTAATCTGGAAGGATTTGAGAAGGAATATACCTTAAAATATTTAGCAACTGCTTGTCACCAAAACTCCAACAGAGTCTTCATGACCCCAAGTTTAAGCCTATCGTGGAGAATGTGTTATACCTATCAACATCCAGATAAGGAGATCTTCTTACCCCTTAATTATAAATTAACACCTTTCAGTTTAAGTTTAGAATTTAGGTTTTGTGGGTCAGCTATCCCTTGTCAAAATCAAACATGGTGTTACCTCACAGGGTTGCATTATTTAGCTTCTCCAAACAGCAGTCGCCCCTCGGCATTGAGGTGAGCATTTCTGAAAGTCCCCTCTATCCGTTCAGTGACTCTCTAGCCTCTGAGCATACTTCTCCTGGCATTTCTCCAAGTGGCCTCAAATACTGAATAAGCCACTGAGAAGCCATTCGCACACTGAGAGAATCTGCAATTTAGACAGGTCTGTTCAAGGGGATTCAGAAAGAGGCATATGAAAGTAAAGCTTTAACTTTAACAAACATTTTTGCTAACAAGGTCTTTGAACTTAATATTCAGCTTCATGAATACTTGTCTTCCCCTTAATTTTTGTTTTGTTGATATTTTCTTTCCAGGACGTTTTTGATTTTTATCTTAGTTGCCATGTTTGTTTTTTCCCATCTTAGTTTGTTTCTTTTGTCCAATTATCTATCTCTCTCTCTCTCTCTCTCTCTCTCTCTCTCTCTCTCTCTCTCTCTCACACACACACACACGCACACACACACACACAGTAATGAACTTGCTTATAAGTACTATGCAGTCACATTTATAATATCTGTGGTTTCAGGGAAGCATAATAAAATGATGACTTGAAGCAAAGTAAGACTTGATATGGTAAATTTCAAAGGCCTGTTTGTATATACCCCACTTCTAAAAAAGTGGTGTGAGAATGACGGACCTAATATGAGCTGCTGAGACTTTGGGTTTTGCTTCTGTAGGCTGGTTCATTACTTCAGTGGTTTCGTGCCACTTGAAATTTATGCTTTTAAAAACATGAATTTTAACTTGGGTCCACAGTGTAAAAGTTGCACGTGGTCCTATAAGGGCTGCTGCATTATCGTGTGAGGTCCATGCTTAGGATTGATGGAATGGCACAGTAGCCTTCACTGACCTAATATTGACAGGCATCTACCTTGGGTCGCCCCCGGCTCCCTGAGGTGGCGGGGGTCATTTTACCATTTGTCATGCCTGTGCTTACCCCACCAACAAAAACAAGCTGCTCTTTCATGTGACTCCGGCAGATCAAAGTGCATTGTTCTGCTCCCTTGTCTGTCTGTTGGGTTTGGTTCTATCAACTGTAACCAGGTCCCCTTTTGATGGAAACAGGACATGCTTTCCAAGCCAAGTCCAATTCTCCGAACAACACATGGGGCATCAGGAAACGGTCCTGTGTTTCTGGCCCAGCTCTCCATGGGCCTCACTTTGTGCGCATGTTTGTACCTTGTACTTCCTCTGTCTTTTCCAATTCTCCACAGCCTCCAGGCATCCTGCACAGGCCCCACTATGGGTAAAAAACAAACACAAGTGCTGTCCTGTCTTGGACTCCAGCATATTTCTATAAATGATAAAAATGTAATACCCTATTGATGCAGCACCAAAATATTACATTTTATGGAAAATTCTGATAGCAATACTAGTTTATTTATTTATTATTTTTAACATATTTTTATTGATTTCATGGATGAAGAGAGAAGGAGAGAGATATAGGAACATCAGTGATGATAGAGAATCATTGATTGGCTGCCTCCAGCATGATCCGGGATCGAACCCACAACCCAGGCATGGGCCCTGACCGGGAATCGAACCTTGAGCTCAATGCTCAGCCACTGAGCCACTGCAGCTGGACAGGAGTTTCTTTTATTCAGTCTGAGGCTCTGGCCACTGCATTTAATGGCTCTGTGAAAGCTGCTGGGTTTCTTTATGACTTTTACTTTTAGCTTTATATCATTCGTGAAGGAGAAAAATCCTAATTACAGTGCCTGACAATCAGTTTGGTTTGCAAAACTATTTTTTGACTGGTGTTTTTACTATGCATGGTGTGACTTGCAAGTCAGTGAGATGTGATATATTCCTTATACTTGGAAATGTATTTGAAACCTTTTTGAAGTAATTCATTTGATTCTTGTGGTGACTGAGAGAGAAACCAGATTCCTACCAAGATGCCTTGGACCTCACCTAAAGTTTTCTCTGCTCCTTAGCACCAAACTAGTTAATAATTTGCCCCCTCAAACATTCTTCGGAATGGACAAGCAGAGTGGATCCTGAGGATATGAGGGGCGGGCGGGGGGGGGGGCAGGGTAGTGGTGTCAGTCTGCTAAATTCAATCTGTAGTTTTACTAGCATAGTATAACTATAACCAGAATGGCATTGCTCTTTTTTTATGATAGTCAACTATTCAACCCATTTATTTTTAGCCAACTAGAATAATAGCTCTAATTTATCCAAGGCCTATAATGTGCCAGTCAAAATATTTGATGCTTTGCCAACATTAACTTTGTTCATCCTTTTAGTAACCCTAGGAGGCAGAGGTTATTTGCAGGCTGCATATAATTGAGTCGAGTTGTGTCCCTTCACTTGCCCTTTAGTGAATTTCAGAGGTGGATGCAAACCCAGCGCTGCCTAACTCCTGGCTCCCACTCTGCCTACTATACCAGGCTACCTCATCCTCCTTTTAAACGGGATGCAACTGAAAAACCACTCCACCTTGATGAGCTAATTGTCTGTTTGCTATTTATATTTGTGCAAAGACTTAGAAGTAGAAGAGATCTCAAAAGGCCATCTAGTTGAATTATTTTCTTCAGAATCGGAAGTCGCCCACCCAAGAAAAAGTACTGGTAGGAGCCCTTGTGTCCACCGGAGATGAAAAGTAGCAGAGTAGCAGCATCACCATCCTAACACTTAACACATTTGAAATCTGTCAAACCCTCTCTTGTCTGGAGTGAATGACTCCAACTCTCATGTATCCTGTCTTCCCACCACCTACTTTCTATCCCACTTTCGGATGAACTTTTGAAGCTCTTTTCTGGATCTTTTTAAATGTCAAGAACAAGACTGTACATAGTAACCATGACTGTGATCAGCTGCTCTCTTTTTTTGGCAAGAAAAGAGCCTCTTTTTAAAGGGATATCACTCAACCCAAAGTTTATCCCTGGAACTATTAAAAGAGTGCGATGTTCACACTTAGGTACCTGGCACTGAAGATGTAGACAAATAGGATGGGCTCTGCCTTCAACAGGGCATCTGGGCCCCTGTATTCCTCTCTGATAGTCACGCCACACCTAAATAATTACAAATTGTATTGTTTCCTTTCCTTGGAAACTTCCAGCATTGATCTGTCTCAGGCCCTTCAAACGCTGAGTAAAGCCTATGGTGCTGGAGGTGGTGGTGACAACAGCAACTGCGATTTAATTGGGGTTCCCCATGATCCAGGCCTGTGATAGGTGCTGTATAAATCTCATCCCACTGCATTCCTGCGGTGACCCTGCAAAGCAGACTCTCTCCACAGTTGAGCAAACAGGCACAGAAAGGGACCAAGGTCAAACAGCTAGGAAACAGCAAAACAGAACTTCTCCTGACAGCTGTACCTGCCTCCAAAGCCTGTTATCTTCCTTTGCACCATGCTTTTGTGATGATGATGCTTGATCAGAAATTTACTTTAAATTTATTCCTGGTACAGTCTAATTCTTATGCTGTTTTGTTTTTTGTTTTTTGTGGACACTGAAGACCAGCATTCACCATCTGTCACCAGCTCTAATATACCATTTTTCCTCTTAAGTTTTTATACATAGCAAATAGCTAAATTCTTTATGTGCATCTAAGTGTAGCTAAAAATGAGTCCTTTTACTTCTAGTAAAAATGATACATTCAAGTGAACTTTCTGAGTGTGAGTAGGAATCTTGGGTACAGATGGCCCTTCATTTCTGCAGGTTCTGAATCCACAAATTCTAACAATGACAGATTGAAAATATTCAGGAAAACAATATTAATGTTGTTGCTGGCATATACCATGTAGTTAACCTATGATGACTGTGCCTGTACTGAATATGTACAGACATTTTTCCTTGTCATTATTCCCTAAACAATACAGTATAACAGTGTTTACAAGCACTTACATTGTATTACATATTATAAATAATCTAGAGATTAAAATATATACAAGTATATGCATAGGTTACATGCAAATACTACACTAGCCTATATAATAAAAGGGTAATGTGTAAATTGACTCTAACAGCAGAACAAATGGGAATCACTGGTCACTATGACACACACTGACCACCAGGGGTCAGACACTCAATGCAGGAGCTGCCCCTGGTGGTCAGTGCGCTCCCACAGGGGGAGCTGTGCTCAGCCACAAGCCAGGCTGACGGCTGCCAGTACAGTGGTGGTGGTGGGAGCCTCTCCTGCCTCCTCAGCAGCGCTAAGGAGTCTGACTGCAGCTTAGGCCTGCTCCCCGCTAACAAGTGGACATCCTCTGAGGGCTCCAGGCTGCCAGAGGAATGTCTTACTGCCAGCTTAGGCTCAATCTCCCAGGGAGCAGGCCTACGCCAGCAGGTGGACATCCCCCGAGGGGTCCCGTACTACAAGAGGGCACAGGCCAGGCTGAAGGACCCACCCCCCCATCAAAAGCACAAATTTTTGTGCACCGGGCCTCTAGTATTACATAAGGGACTTGAAAATCCTCAGATCATGGTATCCACAGTGGGTCCTGGAACCAATCCCTGTGGATACTGAGGATGACTGTATTTTATAATGGCATGCGTTCTCCCCAAATTTTAACTTAAGCCTGCAGAACTACTGTACTTGCCCTTATACTCAACAGTTTCTAATCATATTTTCAGTCTAGTTGGAATCCATTTATTCTGTAAATTATTCTTACACCCTGTTTTTTCCCAAATATTAGCTCCTATGAAAAGTACAGTATATGCTTTAAATGGTAACATTAATTAGAGCTGTGGTTTCTGTGTGTCGTAGGTAACTGATATTTCACATTGAAGGCACATGTAATCAGATACAGCATAAATACATCCCAATTTGAGTGCTTGGTTGAGGTCCTTTAAAAAATTCAGGATTATGGGTTTGTGTCTTTGTCTGGGATTGGCTGTACTTGTAGTTAATGGCAAGGGAAAAATCAGAAACAACTAATGCACCTAGATGGAGTATTTTGAAGTAGTTCTTATTGTTCATGGCACATAATAAACGCTGAGCCAGAACTAACATCCTAATGATGATTTCAGGATGGCAAAAACCCTGTTTGAGAGAAACATATCAAAGTGAGGTGGACCAGGGCCAAAACTATGGTGAGGTGAGTAAGACATTCCACCTCAGGCATAAAATATAAATAATAATGCTTTTTAAAAGATAGGAGCACTATTACTATGTATGTGTGTGTGTGTGTGTGTGTGTTTCTGCCTCAGGCTTAGTATTAGCACTGTTGCTGGTCTTGATTTTATTTAAAACTAGTAGCCTGTTGCAGGAAGATTCCTGCAAGAATAGGGCTTCCTGAGCCAGAGCGAAGCAGAGAAGGGAGTGAAGCCTGCCTTGGCTCCCTCCCGTCTCTGCCACCTCGGCTCCCTCCCTCGCCCCCCGACTTCTCCCTCCCTTCTTCACTGTCTCCACTGCTTAGCTCCCTTATGCAGCACTTGGCTTCCTTCTACGCTGTCTTTAGTCTTTGCTCTCCTGTGTATGCAAATTAACCACCATCTTTGATGAGTTAATTTATATACAGCTGCTCTGATTGGCTGGTGGGCGTGGCTTGGCTGGTGGGCATGGCTAGATGTCTCAGAGTGATGGTTAATTTGCATATTACTCTTTTATTAGAGTAGATTTTGTTATTTCGTTCATCATGGATTTTTTTCCCCTTTAATTTTTTTAAAGATGTGTTTCATCTGGATTATTGAGATTTTTGGCACCTCTATACGTTTTGCACTTGAGGGAAGTGCTAACCTCTCTTCACCCAAGACCTGGCCCTAATGGTGGACTTCACAGATTGATAGCAAAGGGAGGAAAGTTAGCAATGCATGTTTTTTATGGGAAAGTAATTGAAACCACATTTCCACATGTCTAGTACAAAGGGATCTAGGAAGATTCTTGCAACTTACATCTTAAAGATATTTAGTTCTGCCCTAGCTGGTTTGGCTCAGTAGATAGAGCGTTGGCCTGCAGACTGAAGGTTCCCAGGTTCGATTCTGGTCCAGGGCACACGCCTGGGTTCCAGGCTCAATCCCCAAGTAAGGGGTGTGCAGGAGGCAGCCGATCAATGATTCTCTCTCATCATTGATGTTTCTTTCTCTCTCTCCCTTTCCCTTCCTCTCTACAATCAATAAAGATACATTTTTTAAAAAAGATATTTAGTTTTATGTACTTCTGTGGCTTAAAGGACTAAGATCTGCCCAGGTTGTAGAAAACAGTAGAAAGACATAAACAGTTCATTGGACCAAAGGATAAGAATAGTTGTTCCCTAAGAGGTTAAACTAAAACTGCTAGTTCTCATACTTGAGTATGCCTAAGCACCCTAGTTATTTTGGTTTCAGAGTCCTGGGGAGAGATGAATCAGCAAATTTTAGCTAGTGTCTGGATGATTATAAAGCAGATGGTTCTCGAGTTATGCATTGGTAAACACTGCCGTGGAATTAGGATGCTCTTTACTGAACCTCTGCCAAAAGGGAGGAATCTCTGGAAGATTAAAAAGAGAGTAAAGGAAATCAAAGAATACATGCTATGTGATTCCATTTGTATGAAATTCTAGAAAATTCAATCTATAATAATAGAAAGTATATTGTTGGTTGCCTGGGAAACAGGAGGGAGGGAGGAATAAATTACAAAGAGACACAAGTAAACTTTTGGGGTGATGAGTGTCTGTTATCTTGATTGGGATGATAGTGCCAAGGGGCGAAGAGTGTATTTTGATTGTATCTCATAGTTTTTTTAAAAAATAGAAATATTTTATGGGCAATAAAAGTAGTCTATGATATGCAAGAAATTTGCATGGTAAACAATATATGTTTTAATTATTTATAGAACTTAAAGTTCTCATTGAAAACATAAGTCATTTGTGTGAATTTGGAATTGGGTGAGAATGGGACCAGATTTTTAATAGTAGAATGTGAGAAATGGGATGGTTCTAGAAAGTCAAAGCTAATGATGGGACACTATCAAATTGTACCCAAATCATGCTGGTTCCCTTTTCCAAGAGATAGAGCCCTCAAATGTGAGATTATAGTTGGGCCAAGTAGCCTGTGTCTTTGGCTATAGTTATGTGTGTATCTTTTTCTAAGAAAATTATTTTGACCAAGCACCCTGTGATAGCCAAATAGAGAACAACACGTTCTATGAAAGTTTTCCATGTCTCCATCAAATAGCAACAATTTAGTCTTTTCTAGTGGGTTTGTTCTGGAACTGGGGGATGCAGTGCTTCTCTGGGAGCCTACAAATGACCTTTTCCGTTTGGTACTCAGCCACTCTGGCTGGGAATTGGGTGCAGAGTGTAGCTATCAGGAGTGTCCTCTCACTGGATTAAGCACTAAGTAGAGGTGTGAGATTCCACCCTTGTTAGTTTCTCTGGCTGAGTCCCAACCTACCTTTCCAGCCTCATCTCTTGCTGCCTGCATAACAGGATATTTATAGTTCCCCGTCCTCTGTTGCCTCTTGCCCACAAAAATGCCTTACATCCACACGGAAAAATTACAGTTCCTGTTCTATCAATTCTTTACCTACTTAATTACCACTAATATTCTAAGAATTTAGAACAAGGGTCACAAAATCCCAGAAGTCCTCTTCATCCCTGTCACCTTCAGAAACCAGGTGAAGTATCTCTCCTTTATGTTTCCATACAATACCTTCACAAATCTCTGTTACAGCCATAATCACATCGTTTGAAAATTGTTCCTTAATCTTCTTTTCCCCTTCCCCTTTTTCCTATTATTCCTCATATCTTTAGAACAGAGATTTTTGTCTTTCTACTCTATGTCCCCAGTGCCTGGACCTGGCACACAGCAGGAGCTTCATGAATGTTAGTTGTTGGAGTACATGAATCTATCGATTGATCTTATACAAGCCAGGATTTTCTGAGGCACTTATGAAGAAATATCATTACAAAATCCAAATTATTTCACTAGGTTGAATTTTACATTTGAACTTTTAAAATAAGAATAACAAATCTTGTACCAACCTGAGTGTTAGGAAGATGGAAAACACTGGTGGCAGGCCTCTCCTCAATGAATTACCAAATGAAAAGATCAGCTGTGCAGCCAGGAGAAAAAGGAGGAAGGCACAATCAGCCACAGCCTCAAACCTCTCTTTTTCCCCCCAATATTTGGATTTGAAAATTTCTTTTGGAGTGACTTGTTTGAATGAGTATGACTAAAGAGAGAATTACTTGTGTTAATGCTAATGCTTTTCCAACTATAAGTTGTTTTCCTCTGGGTATTATTTCCAAGATCTTTGTAAGAATTATTTTTAAAATAATTATATATGTAATTACTCCATTTTCCCAAAGATGAGGCATTAAGGAGAACAGTTAAAGTTGGATTATTTCTGCTTTGTGCTTATCCAAAACAAACAAAAATACATTAGACTAAACGCATATAAATAATTGATAAAATTTAAAGTGATGGAAATTTATGGATTATATACTACAGCATAGGTTTTCAGTGATGCCAAATCATCTGGAACACAGAAAATATGTCTGTACCATACTCTGTGCCCCTCTTCACCTGCTGTCCCACACTGTCCTTCCTACTCTGAACTGGTACATCTTGTAACCGGAAAACAGAATATTCCACGAGCCAGATTCCCATGCCAGACTCAGCCCTGTGTCCAGGATGAAATTGTCCTTGGGAAAAAGCAGTGCCAAATGAGATAGCAACAGGACTTGATTGATGACTGGGGTCACTCATGTTCCAAGACCTACAAGAATGCTTGCTGCTGCCCAAACACTGGTCATGGCTAGGGAAAGGGTCGTTTGTGGTTCAACCCAGAAAAGCATTGATGAACCCAAACGATGCCACAAAAATATGAATAATGAGGCCACGAGATGGGTAAAAAGAACAAAAAACATATGCATTGTTCAATACATTAACATCTTGTGTTCTGCCTTCTTTTTTACCTTTTTTCTATTACTACTTAATAACTACAAGTTTAATAACTTGGGTCAAATCTACCTAAGTAGGTTTTCTTCATGGAGGAAGAGAAAAAAAAATCAATTTGTGATATTTCTATGCTGGCATTTTCTGATGAAGAAATCTATTTCAGTCCATATAGTATTTTTTTTCTTTTAAATTAGGAGATAAAATAAAAGAGATCGTTGAGTAATTCTACTGTGTCTTCAAAGGGTAATTTTATTGCCATCTTTCAACAAGTCCATATCAATAAAGGAATGATCTGGTAAGCCAAAAGGAAAAGATCTCTTGATGAGAATGTTCTTCCTTCTAATTAGCTGTAATATACAAGATATTTCCTTGGTGACTTTTGAACCCATAATCATATGTGTCTGACAATAATTAGTACTTCATAGTTTACAGAACACTTCAACAAATACTTTTTCAGTGAATCTTAACAATAATCTATCAGGAACTTTTAATATTGCCCATTCATTAGATTTTCACAATTATTCCATCACGTTATTCTCTCCCCAGAACTCTTATGTCCCCAGGATGCAGTATATAGAGCATAGTCATAAGGACAAAGTATTGAATTACAGAAAGATAAAGCAAATTTTCAAATTCTCTTTTAAACTTATCACCTTGGCTATCTTTCTATTTTAGTGATTTTTTTAAATTTTTGGTTTTTGGCATTTTCTTAATGATGGTCTGTGAAAGGGAAAGTGTTCCCTTAAGCCTTAATTCTGGGTAACTGACACAGAATTAATTCTTAAAGTAGCTTCCCTATTTCTTTACTTTTTTTTTTTTTTTTTTTTTGCTTCTGGAGATAATCTAATTCCTGGAAGAGATCATTAATCCATTATTCTAGTGTTATGAAAGTATCCAATTAGATTGGGTAAATGGGTTTTTTAGATAAATTTGAATAATTTAAAAACAATATTGCCTGGCTAATCTCTGTTGTATACCAGAGATATATTGCTATCTTTCAGCAATAATTGTCTGAAGAAAGAGAATAACTCACATACTATTTTCATTCTTTTTTTTTTGCGTATTTTATTTTTTAATATATTTTATTGATTTTTTACAGAGAGGAAGGGAGAAGGATAGAGAGTTAGAAACATTGATGAGAGAGAATTGTCAACCAGCTGCCTCCTGCACATCCCCTACTGGGGATGTGCCTGCAACCAAGGTACATGCCCTTGACCAGAATCAAACCTGGGACCCTTCAGTCTGCAGGCCGACGCTCTATCCACTGAGCCAAACCAGTCAGGTCCTATTTTCATTTTTTTATTAAAATTATAAAATATCGCCCTGACCGGTTTGGCTCAGTGGACAGAGCCTCGGCCTGCGGACTCAAGGGTCCCAGCTTCGATTCCGGTCGAGGGCATGTACCTGGGTTGCGGGCACATCCCCATTAGGGGGTGTGCAGGAGGCAGCTGATCGGTGTTTCTCTCTCATCGATGTTCCTGACTCTCTATCCCTCTCCCTTCCTCTCTGTAAAAAATCAATAAAAATATTTAAAAAAAAAAAAATTATAAAATATCCCTTGTCTTATTCTAGGCCTAAGTTTATTTCTTTTAGACTTTGAGTCTGCAAACATATTGACATCTATATTTTTATCCTCCAATATCTATAAGGCTTTTTATTTGATAAATAGTAACTGAAGGGCTCTGTTGTTACAAATGCTATGTTGTATACAATGGCAGACAAACTAATGGGAACAGAATAAAATGCCTAAAACTGAATCTCACAATATAGTGGTGAAAACAGCCCATAAATAATTACAATTCAGTGTTAGAAATGCTGAACTAAAGATGTCAGTACGAGGAATAGGGAAGAAAGAATTGCTCAGGATTAATACTCAAGCAGCATTCTCAACTTTTCTTGGTCATACCCTACACCTAGTCCATCAGCAAACCCTGTTGGCTCTACTTTCACATATGCTATATATATATATATATATATATATATATATATATATATATATATATATATATATATAAAATCTAATAAAAGAGTAATGTGCAAATTAACCATCACTCTGAGACACATAAGCCATGCCCACCAGCCAAGCCACACCAACCAGCTAATCAGAGCGGCTGTATGCAAATTAACCCAGCCAAGATGGTGACCGGCAGCCACGGAGCTAGAGCAAACAGGAGGCTTCCATTGCACCAGCGATGGCATGGAAATGCCTGCCTAGCCCAGTCGGGCCTCTGCTCAAGGCAACAATGTTTCAATTATAGAAGCCACAGAGCTAAAGCAAACAGGAGGCTTCATTGCCTGACTAGGCCTCCACTCAAGGCAACAGAGTTTCAATCATAGAAGATAAATAAACCCCAGAAACCTGATTCCAGCCAGCCTCGCTGGGACGCTGGGTCAGTGGGAGCTGTGGGCAGCCTGAAAACGGCCCTCAGCCCCTCACCCAGGCTGGCCAGGCACACCAGCAGGTGGACATCCCCTGAGGGGTCCCAGACTGCGAAAGGGCACAGGCAGGGCTGAGGGACTCCCCCCAACCACGTCTTATCATCTGCTCCCAGGCCAAAGTCACCATCATCTCTCACTGCCTTATCTCATAACTGGTCCCCTTTTCCCACCTTATCCCTCCTGGCAACCATCTCCCTCACCATGATTTAGTCAGTTTTCATTATAACAGTGGGTGATCCTTTTAAAACATAAGTTAAAGTACTCTGGTTTCTCTTCAGATCGCATAAATCTTTTGCCTTTTTAAAACAGATTATATCATGTCATTCTGATCAAAAACTCCTAACAGTCTATCAGTTCACTTAAAGTAAGAGGCCCTAAAGCTCTCACTACCTCTGCCCAGCATTACCTCTCAGCTCAGCTCCTGCTGTATTCCTCCTGGCACCCAGGGAAACAGCCCAGGCATGCTTCTGCCTCAGGGCCTTTGCACTAGCTTTTCCTGTTCCACTATATTCTCCCTCAAGATACAAGCAAGTTAGTGCCCTCACTTCCTTCTGGTCTTTACTGAAATGTCACCTTCTCCCTAATGCCTTCCCTGGCCACATTTCAGTAGTACCTTCTGCTCCCCAATATTTCTGTCCCCATTTTCTGCTTTATTTTCTGTTAGCACTTGTCACTACCTAACATAGTATGTATTTTACTGTTTTTGTTTGCTTGTTTTGTTTATTGTCTCTGTCTGAGGAGGATAAGAACAATGAGGACAGTCATTTGTGTCCATAACTAATTGCTGTATCCCCAGAGTCTAGAAGATTGCCTGGTACACAGCAGGTTACCAGTTAATATTTCTGGAATAAATTATGGAATGATTGCTTACTGATATTGGATGAGTGACTTAACAAGTTCTTGTACCTTTGCCCATTCAAAGAGGATTACTGAGAGACCTGGGTTAATCTCCCTTTCTTATTGTGGTAGAATGACCTGGGTTAAATTCCCCTTCTTCTTGTTTCAGAAGAGTCAGGGAGGTTAATCCTAGAGACCTCCCATCTGACATTCCAGCTGATACAGAGGCTTTCTTCTATTTACAGCTAGTCTTGCTCTCAGGAGGAAACATTAACAGTGTAGGAGGAAGTTCCTCAGTCACTTAGCTTCAGGGGAAGCCAAAGAGACATGAGACTGACAGGTGGAGCAGGGAGGGCATTTATTACCACAATTTCACCTTCTGCTATTAAGCAAGCCTTCCTTATGTCAATACTTCCTGCTTCCATTGACCAGGAGTTAAATCAGATTGTTTAACCTATTTCTTCTAACAAATTACTTGTGCTTCACTCAATTTCACATGCATTCAACTTTTTCTGATGATTGTGTGAGGTGTGAGAATATACTAAATGGAGCATAGATTTCTAAGTATAGAGAATAGAACATCAAGTGGAAAATAGCCAGTTTCCATTGGATGATAACCAACAACCTTCTAGGGCAGGGCCATTTCCTTCCGTGATATTTGTGCTATGACAGTAAAACCAACCATTTTTAAGACTTGCATATTATTTATCTTAGGGTTTGGTGGCATTGGTTTGGGTGTGGCTATGGCTTCCCTGCATAAGAGTGTGCATTGCTCTGGTCCGATTTTTGGAGGGTGGGGGAAGACAATTGGTTTAAAATGCTGATTCCTACTAAATATGCGGTTATGGCCCTAACTGGTTTGGCTCAGTGGATAGAGCGTCGGCCTTCGGACTCAAGGGTCCCAGGTTCGATTCCGGTCAAGGGCATGTACCTTGGTTGCGGGCACATTCCCAGTGAGGGGTGTGCAGGAGGCAGCTGATCGATGTTTTTCTCTCATTGATGTTTCTAACTCTCTATCCCTTTCCGTTACTCTCTGTTAAAAAAATCAATAAAATATATTTTAAATAAATAAATAAATAAATAAATAAATAAATAAATAAATATGGGGTTACGGGCTTAGAATAAATAGTTGCGCATGCTAATCATTCCCAAATCTGAATATATTTCAGGGTGTTTTCACAGTTTTCCCCACATAACATCTGCCCCTAAGAAGCCTCACTGCTATTGGTAAAGTATTGACTTGATTTCTCTGCTCACCTCCAGGGTGCTGCATGGTACTGCCCTGCCAGGCGCTCCCCTGCAGGCCTCTCCATCTTCCATGAGTATGAGCTTACACAGCCATTCATCTCCAGGTGGTTATGTTCACCATCACTGACAATCCCTGCACATCTCATACACACCACCGGGCTGCTCCCCTACTAAAATTTTCCCAAGCCACGTGTTACCTGTTTCTTTTCTCTGCCATGCTCCCAACTGTTTTGTGCTGTTTGGGTCTGTCTGTTTGTATAGCGCTGTCAGACGATATGCATGAAAGGTGCATTGTTGACATGACTGGTTTTGAAAATGTTTCTGAAGCCTACCTGGATTATTTGGGAGGTGGGAGGAAGAGGAAGTTTGAAGCCCCAAAAGTGGGGGTCAGAGACTCCTACTTGAATCTTTGTCAAAAGGGGACAAAGAAAAGAATGTGGTCATGATCTCTACCCCTATAAAGAGTATGAGTGTCTCTACTAAAAAGAAGAAGAAGGAGGAGGAGGGGGAAGGGGGGAGGGGGAGGAGGAGGAGGAGGAGGAGGAGGAGGAGGAGCAGGAGGAGGAGGAGGAGGATAGGCGATAGTGACATAACGAGGATCCATAGAACAAAGGGCTTAAAAATGTTTGTTAAAAAGGACACACTTGCAGGCAAGACTCAGGTTAATATCATTGTTAGCTTTCTTTTAGTCACTAAGTTCAAGACACCCAACCAGAACTGGCCCATGGAGAAGAGTGTTTGACTATCCCTCCTACAGCTGTCTGGTATACTACATGGACTCCGCTGTTCTTCACATTGCCCATCAGATTGGCCTGGTTTTACGCCTTCAGATAAAGAATAACTTAGGAATTATTTTTCACTTAATCCGACAAGAAAGCATAAGTTAACTGGACAATGATGGGACTAGAAAAGGGAACACAAGAAGCACTTTTGGAAATTGACTTAGGAAACTCATTCCTAATAACCAATTTTTGATAGTGATTATCTGCCTTTTTCAACCACTTCTTCAAAGGATGAATTTGGTATTTCTGGTTGGAAAAGCACTTTAGCTTCTCATTGCTTCTCTGGTCTTTTCCTACCACATTTGCTATATTTGATTGTAGTTTTATAAAGATAGGCCTTGAGAACATGTGTGGCATTTGCTGTTTAATGTGTAGCTCTGGCCAAGATATGTGGATAAGATGCACTTTTTTCAGACTTTTTCCCTTTAATCTTCCAACAAAGATTGGTCCCAACTTTGCATGCACTCTTTATGTTGTCCAAATATCTTCGCCAACTTTTTCACATGCTATTTTTGGCCAGTGTTCTACTTGAAAGATCAGTGAAAAATATGCTTTTTTGTTTGTTTACCATCAAAAGAAAAACTGATCTGATTGAGGTTGGCTTTATCAGCTCAAGCATTTTTGGATGACTAGATCTCTTTCTGATTCCCTCCCCACCTGCTACCCCTCCATGAAACTGAAAATTCACAATGTTCAAACATAAAGACTTACTCTGGATTTTTTTTTACTTAACTAATCAAAACATTATTTTATGGGCATTATTTGATATGTTAGTACCCTAGTGAACTTTTATATATATATTTCTCCTTAGGAACAAGAAATCATGTTTTCTCCAAAACAATAAACATTCATAAGCAAGCAGCTGAGACTGTACATTTGAATCCTTTGTAACCCCGACTTTCTAATATAGTTACTTAGCCCAATCACAAAAATAAATAAGTAAACAAATAATCCAAACTTCTTCCTACCCCCTTCTCAATATTCAACTTCTGGGGTTTAGAGTTTTGTCTACTTTGTGCTTTGCCTCTTTATTCTCAAACTAGAGACCCGATGCATGAAGTTCGTGTAAGGGGCTCGGCCCTCGCAGCCCCGGATTCATCCAGAAGATCGTCTGGAAGGTTGTCCAGTGTAATTAGCATATTGGCTCTTTATTATATAGGAAGGATTCTTGTGCATTCTACTCCAGATAGCTGTAGAACTTCATTTAAATCCTATCGGGTTTTTTTACAGCTGAAATAGGAACCCTGAGGTCATTTCCAGGCTAACCCTGCTGCCTAATATGTGAGAATGTCCTCATCACACCACCCCCTCCCAATTATTTTTAAACTCAGTTCTTCAAAGGAAAAAAAAATAACAGAACTATAGAAGTAAACACGCTAGAAGTTGCCTTTTTCACTTTATCCTTTGTAGGAATGACATTTTTAAACATAAGCTTGTGTAGACATTGAACAGTCTCCACATGGGAATAAATGATTTGATTAAAGGTTACTTAATATTTTAGTTCCTTGGAATTCTGCCTAAAGCTGGAGATATTCTTCACTGTAGGTTTTGTGCCGACTACATAGAAAAATGGCTCAAAAAAAGCAGAGGGAATAAATGGCATTCTCAAAATAGTTACTTGATTGTATAGGTATTTGTGTCACAGAGGATACTGATATGTTGAGAATGAGGAATTAGAAAAGAATGTTGAGATGAGGAGGAATGTGTTAAAGCAGCATCTTTCTATGGCCCTAACATTATATTCATTGACGCAGTTTCTTGGTTAAAATCAGGTTTCAAGTACTGCATTCATATTGCAGCCTAAGGAATAGGATTCTGTATCATCTGTACATAATGTTTTCTTCATATGCATTTATATTTAGATCAGCAAGGGTTAAACTGAATACATTTAAGCAAAGGTGATATTTTTAACTGCTTTCAATATAAAATTATGGGGACAGATTCTCATGGATGTGCATTAAAAAGGAAAAAAAATAACTTTATTCCAAGGATACAAGTAGAATTTTGACTCAGTAAATTATTTTAGCTTCAGAGGTAGTGTTCCTCTCAGCACAATCTCTTCAAATATCATTCTTTTGAGACAAATATTTACAGAGTATGGAACTATATTTCTAGCTTCCCAACTGCATGGCATACACTGAAATATTGATGGGACACAGTTAGAAGCTGGGCCCTCCGGACTTGTATTGTGTGGTGGCATTGTGCTACTATCATCAGGAGATTCCATTTTTCCAACCCCCAAGGTCCTGTTTGTACTTGTTTACAGGTCATCTGGAGAGTAACTGGTATGTGTTCAGCGGCATGAGTGTTATCATAGTAACCTTGGCAACAGAGCTAGCTCTGATTTCAAAACATCACATGCTGTATCATAAAATTAGATAACGGAATTGACATTTAGCTACATGTCTGTCATATAAATTAAACCCTGACAATGATTTCCTTTATAGTCACATACCTTAATATGGAAAGAGAAGGCACCAATTAGAACAGTGTTATACAAATACATATTATTTCACTTTTAAGTGCTAAATACATTTCCTCAATTCTTTCTCTATAATATCGAAACTTGGATATTGCCATATTATTCTCACACTGCCAAAATTCATGGTGGCTTTATTTTATGATCAGGATGAAGCTTACAGCAGAGCTACATCAGATATCCTATATAAATAAGATTATGAATAATAGAAAACTCAGCTCCTAAAAAAATGTAAAATTCAAAGCTCTCTTGGCTTTACTGGGTACTGTTATTTATACTGATTAGAAGTAAGACTGCACAGGATAGTCTGCTAAGTCAGAGCCCCAAAGACAAGACCTGCTTCCCTTTCATTTATATATTTATGAATATTTCACACATATTTTCCAGTATCCAAGAATCTTTGATAATATCTTTATTTCAAGGACACTACACATGCAAATTAATACATTTATCTACTTTGAGTCCTAGGTCCTCTTTTGTGATTTATAAATATTTTAATCTCAGCATTTTTCTCTATATTTGCTCTGATCTGTTGCAGTTATATATGTATATGTAAATGTAAAGACTTGTGATTTACATTTAATGTAAGCACCCTGCAGTTTTCTATCATTTTTGCAAATGATTATTTTTAGAAATTTTATGGTTGCCTGGATATATATTTTATTGATATGTAGGGGGGAAAGCTCATTAATGATTTAAAAGAAGGTGTTTTGATTAAATTTATTCCTAGTACTTTTTGAAGCAATTGTCAATGGGATTGTTGTTTTAGTTTCCCTTTTTGATGGTTCACAATTAGTATATAAAAATGCAACTGATTTCTGGATATTTATTTGTATCCTGCTATTTTACTGAATTCTGGACCCTTGAATCTCCTGCTTAGGTGGTAAATATTAGAGGTGGGATTTCAATATATGTTTCTTTCAGGTCCCCATGGGATGTTAGCTCCTGCTCTTTCAACTAGTTCCTTTCTAATTTCCAACATATATAAATTTCCCTTCATTTATTTTGAGCTAAAAAAATTAAAAATTAAAGATGGTGTTTTGATTAATCAACTTGATCCTTCTCATTACATAAAAATAAAGGTGATAAATTAACATCAAATAAGATTGTAAGAGTTTATTTCCGAATTTAGCTGTAAGATAATCTCGAATCCTTGGGCATAAGTTTTCCTATTCCTTATACTCTTTTGCCTCAATGTTCTCAAAGTCATCATTGAGCCTGTTTCAACCTAGAATGATAGTTTATAATTCTTTTTAAAGTACCTTTTAGCAACTATCTGTCAAACATCATAATGGAACAACTGTCTTGTAAAACAGTTCTTTGGCTTCTAGAATGGTAAGTTGTTATGTAAAAATGAAAGATCTTTATGTCAAAATTGACTATAAAGCAATTTTTCTTTTCCCCATCTACCTGCTATGTTTCATAAATAATATTGAGAAATCTGCTTCCAACATTTTCTCATCTTATTAGCCATTCATTTAACTCTTGCTATTTTTATGTTGAACACTACCTTCTTACCTTATACCTGGTAAAGAGTCAAAATCCCTGCAAATTCAGAACCAGATAAGTGGTTGTGCTCTCCACTCATGTGCTGAAGTGGGAAGAAGGGTAGAAATCCTTCTGAGCATTTGCCACCTTGTACACCTGTTCCATTTTCAGTAGTGTTTAAACTCTTTGCTTTACCTCATTGGGTTGAGTCATCATCACCTTTATGTTTTAACCGCTAAAAGGTAGTTTGTATTGTTTTCTTTTATCTTGAAACTATTTCTTGTGATGAACAGAAATAGTTCAGCATGTTGTGGTTCCAGGACGGAGTCCAGCTTGAGTCACCATCTATACTATAGAATAGTGTCACTGGAAACTGGTCAATGCCTAGGCATTCTGCAGTGCAATGTGCACATGAACTTGGGCTGTGCTGATGCTGGGCTGTGGGGGCTTATCAGGCTCTTTGCATGACTCCACGATGTAGTTCAATATCTAATCTCTCTCTTTTTTTAAATTATGACATGATCATTGGCATTGGATGGATGGGAGTGGGGAGGAACTTTAATGATAAAAGAAAAAAAGTGAAAAGGTGATCCAGTGTTGTTTGTTTTTTTTTTATTATTTCCTTTTAGGTCTGATGTTGTGGTCCTCTGCTTTTCTATTGCTAATCCCAACTCCCTAAATCATGTGAAAACCATGTGGTATCAAGAAATCAAGCACTTTTGCCCCCGCACACCTGTCGTCCTAGTTGGCTGCCAGCTAGATCTCCGCTATGCTGATCTTGAAGCTGTGAATCGAGCCCGACGCCCTTTAGCAAGGTAAGCCGAGGGGCTCGGTGTTTCTCTGTGCGGGCCAAATTAAAATGTAGAGGTAGCAGCTGTCTCTGTAGCCTGGCGTTCTGTTCTGTAACAGTCTTGGGACCCCTTCAACCAGCCATACGCTTTCAGTCAGCTTATTCCGCATGAGGGTGCATGTCCTGACACTTCTCACGGTGATATCACCTCTTAGGTAGAAACCCATCTCAGTAAAGGGTTGGCCAGTGCTTGGAGTGAATTCTCTAATTATTACATGGTGTAGAGAAAAGTGCTTTGAAATTTGTAAAGTATTAAACAAAATCTTAGCTACTCATAATGTCATTCTTGAAATTATGGTTATAATAAGGTTAAATAACAGAGTGCTCAGGATCATCAGGTTCATACACGTATGCATGTTCAAGGGTTATAATCTCATTTTCCTCAATCCAACCTCTGAGAGTATTTCATTCCGAAAATGACAGTGTCCGGCTTTAAAAATCATATGGATCTATAGTTGCAAAACAACATTTTTTTAAATGTTGCTAGTGGTTATGTTTTAATGTGTTGCAAGTTCAAAAATCAACTCAAAGGGGAATTTTAAAGTGTGGATACTGGTGTGGAGGGGTTGGGGGCAGTAAGAGTTTTTAAAAATCTATGCTCCTTTAATATTCCCTTTATAAAAATAATTTTATGTGTTTTATGTTTAAGTGCATTTTTTTGAAGAGCATATCTTTTCAAAATGCTGATATTAATACCTTCTTTCAATATTTGCTAATGTGCTTGTTACAAATTTTTATCTGAATACAATTTTTTATGCTCTCACAACAAAAGCAAGTGTTTGCTTTGTTTAAATAATTTGTGATGTTCTGGGTACATTTTGGATACATTTTCTGAAAACTTTTCATGCAAAGTTTTCACAATCCTTCTGTTCTTAACTAGATGGCCTCTGAATTGAATATTAGAAGCCACATAGAGGACTTACGGTGAATAAGAGGTTCCCTGGGCCTCAGAACTTCCTGTATAAAGGAATCGACTAAGATGATCAGGCCTTATAACCATGGACATGTGGAGGACTGGGGAAAGTTACAGAGCTCTAGAGGACAGGGAGGGGACAAGCCCTTCTGCAGTGCAGCAATGAGATTGCATAAAGGAGGTGACATTTGATCTAAACATTGAAAAGTGTCATCAGTTGGTGATCTTCCCGTCAGTCTCAAGACAAGGAGTACAAAATGCCCACAGAAACAAATCTGATATTCCACCTTCTTCACTCTGCGTCCCTGCAGCACCCTACAGTTTCTCTTCTTTTCAGTCCAGGTCTTCAAATCCCAATTCTACCTCGTACTATCTTATTTCCCCTAAGACTGGTGCCTGTCATTCACATTACCTTTGGTATTGATAGCCAAATGTTTATTTAGGAAGATAAATTCTAATAGTATGTCTCAAAATCAAGTATGCATTTATAACATCACATCTTACCTGTGTTCTGGAATCCATTTGTGTCTTTGCTGTGGTTATGCTGTAATCACGGAACTATTCCATTACACTGCTTCCAAAGGTCTGTCCTCCCTGGGTTTAATTAGATTGCAAATTGGTCTCATGTGCCAGCCCAAAGGATGTAGAATTTTGTGGAACCAGAAGAACAAAAAAAATTTTTTTCCAGGAACTCTAGAACCAGAAGGAAAAAAAATTTTTTTGTTAATTCTTATCTGAGGATATTTTTCTCCATTGATTTTTAGAGAGAGTGGAAAGGAGGAAGGGAGGGGGGAAGAAGGAGAGAGAGAGCGGGGGGGGGGGGAAGAGACACTAATGCACTTGTCTAGGCAAAAATGTGACGAGGTCCTGACTAAAGAGGGTGAAAGAAAAAAGAAGGTAAAGATGTGAAAGAAGATTTACAAATCTAATTGCGGAGAACGTAATGAGCTTTGGATGGGGACCATTTAGTTTAGAACTAGGAAGTTCGAGACTCTGATTGCTTAGCAGAGGTCTCTCTGCAAATTGCAAATGTGACTTTAAGCAAACCCTTTAAACTCTCTGCCTCAGTTTCTTTATAATGTGGAATGAGAATAATACCCACAGTGTTATGGTGAGCCTCAGGTGAGAAAATGAACATGGACTCGTTTTAAAGTTATAAAGCAAAATTTAGTCGTGATGAAGATGATGATAACCGCTAACTTTTGTCAAGCATAGTGGACCAGCTACTAGGCTAAGCATATTATCTCATTTAAACCTCTCAACACTCTTTGAAGATATAGGTACTCATTATTATTATTCCTCTTTTAGAGATGGGAGAACCAGGGCTTAAAGAGATTAAGTAACTTTTCCAGGATCAAATAGTTAACGGCTGTTACTTCAGTTATTGCGATTACTACTGGAAGCATTTTTTTCCTATAATCCTAAGTCCTTTATATTTTAAAGACTTGAGGTTGGCAGTATATAATAATTTTTAAATATTCTATTTCAGGCCCATAAAGAGAGGAGATATTCTGCCCCCTGAGAAAGGCCGAGAGGTTGCAAAGGAATTGGGCATCCCATACTATGAGACGAGCGTCTTTGATCAGTTTGGAATCAAGGATGTGTTTGACAACGCAATACGGGCAGCGCTGATTTCCCGCCGGCACCTGCAGTTCTGGAAATCCCACCTCAAGAAAGTTCAGAAGCCTTTACTTCAGGCACCGTTCCTACCTCCAAAAGCTCCTCCACCGGTCATCAAAGTCCCAGAGTGTCCCTCCACGGGGATGAATGAAGCCGCCTGTTTACTGGACAATCCTCTGTGTGCTGATGTCCTGTTTGTCCTCCAGGACCAGGAGCACATCTTTGCACACCGAATTTACCTTGCTACCTCCTCTTCCAAATTCTATGATCTTTTTTTAATGGAATGTGAAGAAACTCCACATTGGAGTAAAGTTACTTGTGAGAGGGAGAAGCAGAGCCAGGATGCCCAGGAGCAGACATGGAGTGTTGTTGACCCAGATGAGGAGCAGGAGGAGGGTACCCCACGGACGCCTCAGGCTGACCAGTGGGAGTCCTCCAGCCAGAACCTATCCCAGCAGGAGATTCTAAAGCTGGAAGCCAAGGGCTCGATCGCGGAGACACAGACACTGGCAGGCTGGAGTAAGGGGTTCATTGGCATGCACAAGGAAATGCAAGTCAATCCCATTTCAAAGCGGGTGGGCCCCGTGACCGTGGTCAGGATGGACTCGTCGGTCCAGTCGGGCCCTTTCCGGACCCTGCTCCAGTTTCTTTACACGGGGCAACTGGATGAAAAGGAGAAGGACTTGGTGGGCCTGGCTCAGATCGCAGAGATCCTGGAGATGTTTGACTTGAGAATGATGGTGGAAAACATCATGAACAAGGAAGCCTTCATGAACCAGGAGATTACGAAAGCGTTTCACGTCAGGAAGGCCAATCGCATAAAAGAGTGTCTTAGCAAGGGGACGTTCTCAGGTGAGCGGGGCCAGTGGCCAAGTCCGGATGCCTTTGATGCGTTTCATCGAACAATAGTCAGACATGAGCAGGGGAAAACATAATTGTCCCTAACATGGATGAGTACTTATGTTTTCCCACATGCCAAAGTTACGGGTATTTACTTATTTAATTCTCATCAGACTTAAGGGCTAAATATTATTATGTCTATTTTTTTCAGACAGGGAAACTGAGGGCCACAGAAGGTTAGGTAACTTGCCCATGGTTACGCAGGACGTAAAGGTAGACCCAGGATTTGAACCCAAGCTGTTCCCTGAAGTGCCACGGTATCACAGTGCTTCCAAGGATGGGTCAGGTTATCCCTGAGCCTGAGCCAATCGGCTTGATGCTCACAGTTCTCCTTCAGGTTCCTTCCTGAGCAACTTTGTTCCCCGCTGACCCTTCAGCAATTACTGATGACCAAAAACAAAGACCTCTTGTCCTGAGGCACTGAAATCCTTGAGGCAATTTGGTGACCCCCTGCATTCCCACCAGGGGTGCCTCATCTCTTCCCACTCCGTCTTCTCTTTTGTTCTCACACTCTTTTCTTGTTCCTTCTTTGCCTTTGACAGCTAAGCATATCTGCCCACGGTGTCCTTACATAATGGCTTAAGCACACTGATGGCCTGTATCCAAGATAGGTTACATGCCCATGTTTGTACTGTCTTCTATCTTGTACTATTTTTGTTTTGCAGTTGTCCTCTGTGTTGTATGTGTGTGTGCGTGTGTGTGATATTATTAAATTACAACTTCCTAACATCTGATAATATGTATACTTCATTTGTCTCTTTATCTTTCATAATGCCTGTCATGATATATTCATTTAATAAGTGGTTACTGAGTCTGTTCATAAATTTTAAAACTTATGAGTAATATTTACTCCAAATACTGACCATCGTGATACAAAAGCAGTCCTGAAAGTTAATGGGGGGAAAATGCTCAAAGCTGCAGCAGATTAAACAGTGGGCCTCAAGTAAAGTTCATGAACTCACACTCTCCTTACTGCAGAAGCATAATGAGCATATACCATGGGGAAGCCTCAAGTGGATTCTGTTTAAGGGGGGAAAATCTATAAAATGCAGTTTATGGATAATTGGAAAATTTTTAATATGAACTAGATAGTAGACGATATTAGGGAATTATTTTTAATTTTCTTAGAAGTAATGATATGGCTATCTAGGAGAATGTTCTTAGTTTTAGAAACTCGATAAAGCAGGAATGATATATATATCACACCCCATCAAGTTGATTGTCCTAAGAGGCTTGCTTTGCTTATCTCAGCAACTCTCCAAACTTTAAAATTATATATATATAATGAATTATATCTATATATACTTACAGCTGAAGCAGACATGGCAAATATTAAGTGTGATAAATGAATTGTATTATTCTTACCACTGTTGCAATTTTTTGAAATTGTTCATAATGGGAAAGAAAAAGTATTCCTTCTTTATGTGACTTTATGGTTCAGAGAAGTTGTGTTGTGACACTGTGTATAAATGCTTACTCCTTAATCCTTGGAGAACATGGAAGGAATTGGGTGTGCCATGGGTAAGACACAAAATCACTCGATAAAACTATGGAAGAGAGAGGACAAGAGACGTAGATGGATGAATATGGGTGCAACTCTCAATGAGGCCGACTCATGGTGGTGTTTCCTCAATCCCTGGGCAGATGTGACATTTAAATTGGACGATGGAGCCATCAGCGCCCACAAACCACTGCTGATCTGTAGCTGCCAGTGGATGGCTGCCATGTTCGGGGGGTCGTTCGTGGAAAGCGCCAACAGTGAGGTACGTGCCTTCCGAAAAGCCTAAGGGAGTGTTCATGAACGTGCGTGTGTATTTGTATAAAGTGTTTTATTAGCCAGATGACTTTGCTTCTTTAACTCGTTCCATGAAATAGTTCCTTAGGCAGTGCCTGCGTGTTAGGTCACCCTCTTCTTCAATGTGCAATTGTGAGGAGCATTGATTATTGTTCACTTGTTATGTATGAGCACCTCAGTGCTTCCCGTGCCTATCCTTCCATCCCCACAGCTTCTCCTCTCCCCTGAAAGCATGGTCAGCTGTACTTTGTAATAGACGTCTCTAGGCATATTATCAAAAGCATGTATAAGAGAGACAGAACCTGTCTTTCCAAGGTTTAGGACAGTGAAATGTGTCTTCAGTCACTTATGTCTAGGCTCAGCTCTGGCCCTAACCAGAGAGAGGACCTCAAGAAGCCACCTCCTTGTGCCATTGTCTCCTCATCTGCAAGAAGAGAGATGCACTGGATTGCCCTTGAGGTCCCCTTGAGCTATGACTCTCTCTATGGCTCTGCCCTAATTTGCCTTCTCTGAGGGTTTGTCAACAGTAGGGAAACAGTAATACAGCAAATGGTTACTCCTCTGAACACACCACTCAAAGTGCTTAGGTTTAGTGGAAGAAAGCTCTGGGTTAGTGGCAGATGCTGGCCTTATCTCCAACAGAGGGGCACTCTTTAGAGCAGAGCCAGTTGTACCTCAGACATCCTGTCTCTGCATCTTTTTACACACTCAGTTGGAAAAGAAATAAAAATTTCATTCAAACACTTCTAACTTTAGCCTAGAGGTGAGCAAGCATTTTTGTTCAGTTTCACAAGTATTTTTAACCATCTTTTTTTTTGTTTTAAGAGAAAACATGGGGACGCCCCATCAAGTTGATTGTCCTAAGAGGCTTGCTTTGCTTATCTCAGCAACTCTCCAAACTTTAAAAAGAAATACAGAAAACAATGGCTAACTTTTGGAAAGCGTTGCTCACACCAGAAATCTGAGCACCCCCATTGTGACCCAAGAGCCTGCATTTGCATCCCCAAATAGGGAAACAGAATCCTAGAATCACAAGTTGGGATGGCCAGGACTAGAGAGGTCACTGGGCCACCCCCCTACCTCCACAACAAACTTCAGCTGCTGCTAAGCCAACCCCAGCAAAAGGCTGTCTGCTGTTTGGAGAAAAGCATTGGAGTTGTCCTGACCGCCTCTCCTGGTGTCTATCAGCCATTGTAAATCAGAAGCTCCTCATGGCTAACAGTGAAAACGCCCCTGTACTGTCAGAGGTGTTGTAGGGAGTTATCACGGAGACTCCTGCAGCCTGTGGAGGCCACCCAGTGAAGGAGCTATGAGGCTCGCATCCCAACTCCTCTCTCTGCAAGGTTAAGGCCTTGGACCAGCGATCACCCCTCTGAGCTCCAGTCTCCCTATCTGGAAATCATGATAATAAGCCATAGTGTGGTCATGAGGTGTAAGAATGAATACTTGCAAAGCACCTCATCAACTTCACATAATGGTAGCTGTCAGTTGTCTTATTTTGATGCCAACAGTGTTGATGATATTCTTTGTCTCTTCCCCACGCCCCACAAAAAAAAGTTCGAGGAAACCACTGATTAATAAGCCACATGTCATCCTGAAGACATGTCACTGACTTCAGTACTCTCTAGATAAAAAGCCCAGAGGCTGGCTTCTCTTCTTTCTCCAGCTCACTGCAATGTGTGCTGATGGTGCTGTAGACGCCTGTGATTAACCCAGCAGGGAGAAGCTGATCAAGGTCAGGGACCCAGGCACAGAGGGACACTGTGGAACTGACCTCACAAATGCTAATCCCCTTTATCCCTTCCCAGAATGGATTGTAATTGTCTCCAGATTAAAATGTGCAGGAGAGGTGACCAAAGCAAAAACTGGGCAGCAAATGTGAATGTGCACGTATGCAGCTGTTTAGTAGCCTCCCCTGAAGATGGCCACCTGTTGAGCACTCCCCCAGAAAGTGAGGGTTGCTCACCACTTAGTGCTGTAGCTAAGGCTAATAACAGGTATGTTTTGATTCAACCCAGCTCAAAAGACAAGACCCTGGAACCAAGCAACTAAAGGCCTGTGCCAAAATTCCTCCAGCCAATGTATGGCGAATGCCACGTGCACAGGCATTCCTGCCCTTTCCTGCTCCTTCTCTTTATATCTAGTATAGACCGCGATGGTTACGTAATGTTGAACTCCTGGGCAAGTGACCGGCCTCTCTAAATCTGTGTCCTCATCTGTAAAATGGGGATAACAGAGATGGAGAGAACCTTCTTTATAAGGCAGGCAAGGCAGGAGAGTGTGTGTGTAAAGCATTGAATTTGATATCTAGAAATTTAAGAATCCTTTAGTGACTATTATCCTAGAGGATTCTTGTTAATGCTTTCTAATGAGGAGTTAACAATCTTTGTCCCCTGAAAGCTCTACGTTAAAGCCCCCCCCCCCCCCCCCGTTTCCTTCCTGGTAGAGGTGGTTTTGGGGGTAGGGAAGAGCACTCAAGCGCCCAGTAAATGCTCCAGGGTTGATTTGGGTCCCTATGTGCACTTGGGATTTGTCTTTTCTAGGCCACCTTGTAACTCTATTTTGTCTTGTGAAAATCTGACTTCCCAATACATAAGTCAGCCTATTTTTTGGCATTAATAGAATTCACATGCATATTCAGAAAAGAATAAAATGTTCCCATTGATATTCCTTTAACGTTTTTGTCATTTAATATTTAAGAAGACACTATTTTACTTATATTTTCCTCATTACTTTTAATACAGCAGTAAGCATAATTCTCTCCCCAGAGGTTCACAGCAAATGGTTTATTAAAAATGCATGCCAGGGTTGTAGTAAGCAATGCTCTGGATCTACAATACTTTCTCATTCTCTAGGAGACTGTCTCTAATTATAAGCCTAATAGTCTGAGCTGATCTTTGCAATTAAAATTTTAAACCAACTAAACTGGAATATGGAATATTATTTAGGATAGCATTATATTCTCTTTTATTACTCTCTTTTTGAAAGCTACTTCAAGCAGGTACAATGCAAAATTCTTAATTCCATTTCTTATGTCACTTTATATTATTTTTTAATTCTTTAAAACAGTCTCTCCATAGTTAAACAGTTCTGTTGTAAATGTTGAAATCGCATGAACAGGCTTTAAAAACAATGAACAATGAGGAGGGGCTAAATCTGTGCTCTGAAAGTGTTTTAGTTTATTCTTATTTGCTGGTTACTTCCAAATGTCCCTAACATTATTTTCCAAAAAGGGCCATCACTTCAAAAAAATATTAGTACCATTTAGCAAGAAGGAAGCAACAAGTCACCAATGATTACAAATGTCAGAACATTCCAAAGACATTGAGAGTTTTGGGGGCTGCTTGCTGGACTCTGCCATCCCTTAGAACAGACTCTTACAAAGCAAAACAAAAACCTGCTAAAGTAATCTGAATATTGTGAAAATCCATGATCTCAGTGAAGAAGAAAAAACTTCAGATACCATCGATTCCAAATTTCTCCCCTATAACAGGTGAGGCAGCTAAGAGTCACAGAAGGTGAATGACTTGTCAAAGGTCACACGGCGTTGTAGTGACAGCCCTGGCCTGCCCCAGACTCGTGCCCTGTCCTTCAAGCCGACATCCTCCTCTCTGAGAGAGCAGGGGTTCACAGGAAGCCCTTGGCCTCTTTATGTTACAATCACTAACACCTTTAGCACTTGGCACTTTATAAAATGTGCACTGTACTCTCACAATCAAAATGGCTCCGATTTTAAAGTTTTACAACTTAGTTAGCCTTCCATTATCTAGAAAATTGTACTAATCCAAACACCACTTTTGAGAGAGAAAATTTTGCCATGTGCTCACACATACAGAAACAATTGGGTGTCTAGCAATAAATTCATGTATGTATAAAATAAATGCATGTGTACATAAACATGTCTACCTGTGTAAGCATGCACACAAGTACAACCAGTGTTAGATTCACTGGAATAGCAACTAATTACAATACAAGGGCTTTTTATTTCAAAGTAATATTAGTAATAGTTTCTACTTGCCAGGTTCTATATGTTGCAGAGGTTATGCTGGAAATTTGCCATGGTCACACTTGTTAAATCATGGATGGTAATAACCGACATACCTTATTTATGGAATAATAATTGCTTCCACTGACAATACCTGAAGGAAGCAGGGGAGATAATTTTCTAAATATCTCTAGGAATTTTATGAGCCTTTCCTTTGATGCATTAAGGGGAAGTTCTGTCTGAAAGGATATTCCCTCTCTGCGGTGGCTGGTGGCTGTACAAGGGAATAATATAGAAGGTTGCTATGCTTGAAAATATTCTGGAACCACTAGAATGCATTAGACATGAGGAGAGAGAGAGAAGGGAAGAGAGGAAAAGAGAATAAAATGTGATATATAGTATAGATATAATTATACATAATTAGACATGTACATCTTTATACTATGCTGTAGAGAGGTTCATTAAATACCAGAATTAAGAAGCGCATAACTACTCATCCTTTTGAACTCAGAAATCTAATTCTTAAAAACTAGTAGTAATGGAAGATGTTATATGTAACCCAAACCTTTGCTTCCTTTGCCATGAGGGTTTCCAATATTGCACAGCAGTTCTGAACACAGACTTTAGAATTATATTCCCTGGGTCCAAATCTCAGTCACTACGCACTAGCTCTGTGACCTTGGATATGGAACTTAACCTCCCCAAACCTCAATTTCCTTATCTATAAACTAGCAGAAATAATCATCTTTTCCTGCGAGGATTAAATCAGATACTGCATGTGGAAAGCTTAGCCCAATATCTCGTGCATAGGAGACCTTTAATGGGGTTCATTTTTGTAATCATCATTTCAGAAGGAAACACCAGGGCCCATTTCATGTAGTCAGAGGCCTGCAGCAAAGAGCAGCTGCTGTGCAGAGTACATCCTACTGATCCATGCCCCACCCAGCCATCCAGAACTCCCTGGCTGCCTAGCAAACTCTAGCATGCATTCTTATGGGCACCAGCTACAGGTACTCAGGAGGGAGATTAGGGGAATCCTGCAGGGGAGAGGTCACCATACCAGCCAGCTATTCCCCCAGAAGTCCCAGGCAAAGATTTCTCTGCATTCTCTCAATCTAATGACACCTGTAATGTTCCAGTAGTTCTGAATCTATGTGGTTGTGCCATAGGAAAAACAATTAAGGGTTTATATCATATTAACATATGTATCAATAGGATGTTAGAAACAAGCCAGTCACTGTGGCAGCTCAGGTGGTTGCATATACTCTGCTGTGACATCTTAGAGATCTGGACTCTATACCGTGTGTCAGCAATAGTGTGGTTTGCAGCTCCCCCAACCCCAACACCTGTCATGTTGCTTGGAGCATTCTTTCCCCACAATAGAGTATTATAAGGTACTTGGCAAGGAGGACCCATAATGTCATCTTACATTTACAACCCATTTGTCTGATTTATAAATCCAAATAGCCATTTAAAAATTCCAAATCAGGCTTTGTCAGACAGCCCCACGCTTTTGTCATCTACAAATCAAACTGTAATATTTAAAGCCATAAATACTGAATGACTTCTATACACAGCCTCAAAGCAGGTGATCCAGACTCACCAATCTTGAATAAAACAGTTGGGATGTTTATAAACATTATAGCCTGAAAATGTGTCCCCTGCTTTCTTCATCAGAACTCAGCTTTCCAAATAACATTTCAGGTATATCTCCCGAACATAAACAAGATGTCAATGCAGGCGGTACTGGATTATCTCTACACCAAGCAGTTGTCGCCTAACTTGGACCTGGACCCACTGGAATTAATTGCCTTGGCGAACAGATTCTGCCTGCCACACTTGGTTGCACTTGCAGGTGAGGCTGTTGACTCAGGCCATGTGGTGTCTGACTGTCATGTTTATCAAGTTCACATTTAAACAAACGTAAGATTTCCAGGGACTAAAAATTAATTTTTTGTCACCCAGTATAAGACAGTCTTGTACAGGATGATAATGTACTGATCAAATGTATCAGACAGCCCAATTCAATTCAACAAATATTTTTGAGCACCTCCTTTGTGGTAGGGACTGTTAGGTGATGCAAACATAAAAAGATGGATAATGCATGGCTGATCCCCTCATGGCCCATGATCTCTGCAGTCTATCTCATTTGTGGACCATGGAATTTGAAATAACACTGTTATGTCCATATCATCTTCATAATGTGTGTCTAGACACAGTCTTTAAGAAAGAGGCTATAGGAGGTAATAGTCAAGAACATAGGCTACCTAGCCAGATTGCTTGGGTTCAAATTTTGACTGCAGCATTTACTGACTTCTTACTTATCTGCTCTGAATCAACTCTCACTCTCTTTAACATGGAAAAATGACATGCTCCTATGGAGCTGTAGGGCAGAATAAAGAGTGAAGATGTATGTACATATAAAGTCCCTAGAACAGTGCCTGGTCCTAGTCAGCATTATATAAGTGGTTTCCTTAAAGCTATTTTAGAAAATGTTCTGACATTGTCAAGATCATTTTGGGAGAAAGAATGAATAAAAAAAAGGGAAACTTGGCTTAACTTCTCAAAATCTTATATATCCTTTGTAGATTTGTTCAGTGGGTAAGCTAAAGCAGGTCTAAATAGTACATAGGCATTCAAATACCTTCTACTTACATTTAAACCTTCAGCTTTAGTCATCAGCAGTGTCGGTTAGCAAGCCATCTGGGTGTTTATCGCTACATTTAGTTTACTCCTGTTAACCGTGGAAGCAGAGATAGTGCTTGTTTTGTCTACTGGTTTATCTTCCGCACACAGAAAAGTGCCTGAGGATGTTAGGTTCTCAATAAATATTTGTTGAATCATTAAATGAATGAAAATGAATGTATGAGCAAACCAACCAGTCATGTCTGTGCTTGATTTTCTGTCAGTGTCTTTAGGAAAAGGATTTATTT
The DNA here is from genome assembly GCA_004026665.1 of Murina feae. Lineage (NCBI taxonomy): Eukaryota > Metazoa > Chordata > Mammalia > Chiroptera > Vespertilionidae > Murina > Murina feae. Next base: position 42,331 of record PVJC01001933.1, read on the forward strand.
CTCTGTTCTCCACATTTCTACTACATGCAACCGGCAGAAGGTCAGAGTCTTCCCCTCCCCTGCCTTCTTTCTCAGTGATATAGCAAGAGATAGTTGAAGCATTGCTAGCTGATATTTTTAAAATTTATTTATTTCAGAGAGGAAGAGAGAGGGAGAGATAGAAACATGGTGAGAGATAATTATTGATTGGCTGCCTCCTCCATGCCCCACACTGGGGATTGAGCCCATAATCTGGGCATATGCCCTGACCAGGAATCAAACTGTGACCTCCTGGTTCACAGGTCAACACTCAATCACTAAGCCACACCAGCCAGGTACTAGCTGATTTTTTGAAAAACTATTTTTAACTAATACACCTGAAGTCAAAAGTCTAAATGAGTATATACTACTTTTTAAACAGTAACTAGGAAGCAGTGATGGGCAGTGTTCTTTTTCAGAGGTATGAGTTCCAACCCCACTTGGCTATTTTTCCAAGTATTTGTCCTTTGAGGATAAATTTGATTTTGTTTTAAACAGAAGCACTTTGGAGCCAAAGTGTTGAACAGGGTTTGTGACCAATCTCAACATAGTGCCATTTTTGCTTAAGTATTAAGTGTGGTGATGAAAACCTGGGATTGATTTCTCCATGAAAGAAACTGACCCAGAGAAACCCTTCCCTATGAACTATAGACTTTGCCAACTGTCAACTTTTGTTATTAAATGCTATTATTATTGTTATAATTAATATACTAGAGGCCCAGAGCATGAAAGTCATGCATGGTGGGCGGGGGGGTCCCTCAGCCCAGCCTGCACCCTCTCCAATCCGGGACCCCTCAGGGGATGTCCAACTACAGGTTTAGGACCGATCCCTAACTGCTCTCCCCTGCCAACCTGATTGCCCCTAACCGCCTCTGCCTCGGCTCCTGCCACCATGGCTTTGTCCAGAAGGATATCTGGAAGCTGTCCCATCTAATCAGCATATTACCCTTTTATTAGTATAGATGGCTTCCCAAGACGATTCCTCTAATCATTTATACTATTTGGTGTATACTGTTTAGTGTAAGGGTAGAGTGTTCAGAATCTTTTTTAAAAATCAGCTTCTGGGCTGAAAATGCTTTGCAAGCCAAAGTGTTGAATGAATATCAAGGAATGGTGAGGGTACCTCAAATTAAAAAGCCTGATGACTTCTCTGGGAAATTTAGTTCCAAATAGCTGTTATTTTTCAAGTAAGCTGAGGAAGGGTGTGCCAAAAAAAACACACTGTAATCTAGGTAAATTATTGACCAGATAGAGGCATATTGACTAACAAGAATGTAGAGCCAGAGCAGAAAGTAAGCATGATTCAGCAATACAGTGGATTAGAAGAACAGATGCAATGATAGAGATGAAAAAAAAAAATAGTAACATCAAGGAACTAGAAATTCGGGGCCTAGACTACCCACTCCCTGTCAGTTCCAGAGGCAGGTGACAGCCTAAATAGAGGCAGGACGGCTCAGTCTCAGAACCACAATTTAAATTCGGGTCTGAAACATTGCACACGGCTCACAAGCAGAAACGGTTCTCCCAGCTGGATTAGTGTTACTTCCGGCTGACAGTCGTTAGAATCTAAGGAGTCAAGCAATATGTGGTCCATCTGCAGCTGCTAGGATAGACATGTGCATTCACATTTTTACTTTATTTTTTATTTTTTACATTGATTTCAGAAAGGAAAGGAGAGGGAAAGAGAGATAGAAACATCAATGATGGAAAGAATCATTGATCGGCTTCCTCCTGCAGACCCCCTACTGGGGATGGAGCCTGCAAACTGGGAATATACCCTGACCCAGAACTGAACCCTGACCTCCTGGTTCATAGGTCAATGCTCAGCCACTAAGCCAGGCAGCATTCACATTTTTAATTCCCCATATGAACTCGTTCCTGTTACTCATTCTCTCCACTGTCAGAAAGTATCGAGATTTGGAGCAAGGCGAGTAAGGAAACTGTTAAACAGGAAGATATTAGAGAGTCTAGAGGATTCTAGAAAGGTGCTGGACTATTTAGAGCAGCAGGTCCAGTAGGACTTTTTGTGGTGATGGGGACGCTGTGCTTGTTCAAAACTCATGTGGCTATTGAGCACTTAAAAATGGCTAGTTGTGGCTAAGGACCTGGGGGTTTTTTATTTCATTTAAGTTTAAATTAATTGAAACTTAAATAGTCTTCTGGCCAGTAGTTACCGTACTGGACAGCATTGGTCTGGAGGAATCTGGCTCTTTCAGAATTGCTAACTAGTCATAGGAGCAATGGCTGGAGACCAAACACTGTACTGAAGGACCACACATCAGAATGGGCCTTAGGTTCAGGTAGGATGGCTGTTAGCACTCCGCTCCATACTTCCTCCCCTCTTAGGTGGCCCAAGACAAGACCCAACCCTCCAGGCAAGATGTCTGGCTTGCAGAGGATGGTCTAACTTTCTCCTGTCCCTCTCCTCCCCAGAGCAGCACGCAGTTCAGGAGCTGACCAAGGCTGCTATGAGTGGCGTGGGCATTGATGGGGAAGTGCTCTCTTATTTGGAGTTGGCCCAGGTTTGTAACAATTGGCTTTTCACCTTTTTAGTGTGTTCAACCAGTTCATTTAACGCTGATAAAACATTCCACTGTTGCATCTGTCTAAATAAAGATGTCACCACCGAGTCACAGAGGCCCCCTGTGTACACTGGGAAGATCTGAGAGTTTTACATTTCATGCACCATTCACCCCGCTGGGCTTCCTTTGAAAAAACAACAAGGACCTAACCCCCACAGCAGCCCCACTGTCCCCCGAGGCACCAGCTTTGCATGCAGGAGAACAACTTGGGGCAGTCTAGGGAGGGATTTGTCTCTCCTTTGTAAAATTCTTGGACACTTGTTGGCCAAGATCTGTTTCTAGGATTCCATGAAGTCCTGCTAGGCCTCACGTCTCCCTGTGGCTCTCCAGGGTTTTCTAAAATCCGTATTTGCTAACATTGATATTTTGATTCTGTCATCCCAATACACACATGCACTAAGCTTTGGGACAGGTGGGTGGGACCCTGATCTGTTGCATTTTCTAATTCCCATGGTATAAATTTCCCAGCTGGCCAGTTTTAACAACATCAAGTCACTGAATTCAGAGTACAGAAGAAATATCCACAGTTGACTCTCCTGAGTTAGGAACAAGCCAACTGCAGTATAGCACTATCTTAATCCTACTTTCAGACAGGAATCTAATATCAAGAGAAATTGGAAGCACCAGCTAAAACTGTCCAGGAGGTCGGGGTTGTAATTTTCAAAGAGTTTCTTGTATTAGTTACTTAGCACTTTGGCTTTTCTCATGGCCTTTGGTCAAAGCCATGTGGGCCCCAGAAGAAGCCAGGCTGTAGGTTTCAGGGTCTCATCTAATCCAAGGAACTTCAAGAGCAACAATTAGAATGGATGTCTGAGAAGGGGTATAGACCGAAAGAGTGAGGGATGGGAGGAGACCTTTCATGTTTGGGGAAGGAATGGAAAGCTGTCGTTTCTTTGAGCATCGGGTCTTTTTCCATCACAGCCACCTCAGTGTCACCTCCCTGAGCACCTACTCAGAAAGGAGGGGTCGGGCATTTGGATCCCTCCCATCACACCCACGCTGCCTGCTCTTCTTATGTAACCAAAGGACAGGTATAGGACAGTCACACATTTATCCCATGGTCTCCTCTTTCAGATCTTTGGCTCCGCTAGCTGAGCTCTGACATGCGACACGGAGTATTGCATTGCCCAGGCTTCCTTAAACAGAGATGACATCGCTGTTTTCTGGTGTTGGCTGGTGCCATTCAGAGGCCATGGCCACTTATCACATGAGCGGGCCAGGTGGCGGGGTAGGGGAGGGCAGGCGTACTTTAAACTCCTGATCTGATACAGTGATTATTTTTGGTGCACCTATCACAGGGGATAAGAGAGGGGTGTGCCAAAGGCTATACTTGGTTGGAATAGACCACAGCCAAAGCCAAGACAAGGTATTTACTGAATTACTATATAGGCCTTTATTTCTCTCCCCACTATGGTGGATTCCTGTTGGTTTGTATCCCCACTTTATTAAAAAAAGAGGTGCACCCACTTTTGCTCACTTCCTTGCAGTTCCACAATGCCCACCAGCTGGCCGCCTGGTGCCTGCACCACATCTGCACCAACTACAACAGTGTTTGTTCCAAGTTCCGCAAGGAGATCAAATCGAAATCTGCAGGTGAGACTTCATCCCATTCTTCTCTCCTCTGACTGAGTTGATACCCTACTTGCCCTTGAGAAGGAACATGGGTTACAGGAAGCTCGTAGAGAAATTCTGGTGACTGGCTGGTGGTCACATACCCATGTGACATGACACAGGGATTGTAGGTTGGGGATTCTGTTTGGAGGACTTTGTGTTCAGAGGGGCTGGGGTGGAGTGGGGTCCATGGGGACCTGCTGCAGATCATGCTGAGGTTGTCAGCTCAGCCACATCTAGGGAGGCAGGCTTAGGAGCAAGCTTACACTAAATCAAGTCATCCTGGGTTCTGGTTCTCTGTGCCAGCTACATGAGTTTAGGGCAAGTGATTGTACCACTCAAAATGTCAGTGTCACCCAGTTGGCATGGCCCAGTGGTTGAGCATTGATCTATGAACCAGGAGGTCACAGTTTGATTCCTGGTGAGCACACATGCCCAGTGGGTTGTATGCAGAAGGCAGCTGATCAATGATTCTCTCTCATCCTTAATGTTTCTATCTCTCTCTCCCTCTCCCTTCCTCTCTGGAATCAATAAAAAAATATTTTTAAAAAGAAAACAAAAAAATAACTTCAGTGTCACAATCTGAAAATGGTCCTAATATTGTCCCAGCACATCGGGTTGTACATAATCATACATGTGAAGCATTAAACAGAGAATCTAGCTCATAGAAGCAATCGATGCATGAACCGCCGGTATGATCATCTGCCCCTTTCCTTCACCAGACAACCAGGAATACTTTGAGCGCCACCGGTGGCCCCCTGTGTGGTACCTGAAGGAAGAAGACCACTACCAGCGGGTGAAAAGGGAAAGAGAGAAGGAAGATATCGCACTAAATAAACATCACTCGAGACGAAAGTGGTGCTTCTGGAATTCATCCCCAGCAGTCGCCTGAGGAGGAAGAGGAGGAAAAGTCAGTAATCCATCACAACCTTTTGAAAGCACTACTGTACGATTAGTCTTATTATTAGTGATAAGCTGTAGTTCAGGTTTCAGGCACTGGTCTTCCTCCACTTTTGTGCATTTATCTGGCTTGGATCAAAGCACAAGCTCACCATCAATGAGCCTGGACAAAAGGGAAGTTGACAATGCTCACTGCATTCCTTAAACTTACATGTATATTTTTTTGTTAGAAGGCTTAATAAACCTTAAGTCCGTTTTGGGTGGGTTTTTTTGTTTGTTTGTTTTTTTCTCATTTCTTTTTATACAAAAGAAAAAAAACACCCAGCTTTCATGTTGCAAATTCCAAATTGGAAAATATTTTTATATGATCTCTTGTATTCTGTTGAAATGAAAATACCATGTATTACTTTATTTTACAGGCCACAAATTAACCATGAAGTCGCCCTGTGATTCTCTGTGCCCACACAGTCACGGAGCGTTATTACATAATTAAAGTGTTAGCCTTTTGTTGTGAAGTAAAGGGTTGGAATAAAATTCCCCAAAGCGCAAGTTAGAGAGTGTTTAATCTTTGTTCTGCCGACTAACACTGGTATAATTACCAAGTCAACTCCAAGAACATGTATTTACATTATTTGCCCTGTAAGTGCTAGTAATTATATGGTTATGTGTGCCATGTAAAATATAGTGATATCAAATCTTCTGTTGTTTAAAATGTCTAGTTTGAAGACGATAATCTTTCTAATCATTAGAAGGGCTTATTAAATCCCAGCATTATTCAGGGCAAACTCACTGGTGGACCTGAATACAAAAGATACCATCAGAGTGTTGGTGTTTGGATTGCTGTATTAGGGTCTGTGTCTCTCAGTGTTCATTGATCTCGCCATGCTTCTGCATGCCGATTCTCTACTGACTTGAATCTAGTTGGGTAAGGGCAAGGGTCTCTGAACTCTGTCCCATCATCTGCAGGCTTGTCACATCTCACCACCAGAAACAAGCTTCCTCAGGTCTCTCACCTGTGGCCAACTTCACTTGTAAGACACTTGTATTTTTAATTCTTCCCAGGGAAAACCCATGTTGCTGCAGAAATAGGCTAAGGACGGCGGACCACCCGCCCCAGCTGAAATTCAGTGGGGCCTATGAAGGCGCTAAGCTGGAGGATGGGTCGTCTGGGGTCCCTATATTCTCCAGTGTAGACAGGAATCTTATTCCAAGATCCAAGAGTCTAGGAAATGGTGCTATTGTGAGTTTGTTCTGACCCCTTGTCATTCTGAGTTTTCACTGTTAAAATAGAAAGTACTGAGCCAGAGAGCTTTCCAAAGGCAGTCAATCATTGCCTCTCTGTGAATTGAAGTGTTACAGCACTCATACAAAGCATTTTAAGGCCACAGCTTCATATCTGCCTTGGGATGCTGTGTGGTGGAAGCTTGGGCTTATTCTGTTGGGAGGTCAACTCACTGATGCTAAAGGTTGTGGATTTGTGTTTTGTTTGGTTTTGTTTTGTTTGTTTGTTTTTCTAGCTTTCAGAACTTGGAGCAGAGACAGTAGAGTCCAGACCCCAATGTTGACAGTCATGCATTTGAAAATCTATCCAGATTATAGATAGGCATTTATTACTGACAGTGGAAATACACCAGATACAAGAGCTTGGAGAATTCCAGAAATGCATCACCCTTTCATAACATGGGCTGGGGATGGGGAGGGGACAGTAGAGTCTGGAGGGATGGCCGAAAATGCATCTGCTTTAATTTTTCATCAGTAGAGTTGTGAATCATTAATGAAAGGGGAAAGGACACAGAATGAGAGGGTAAATGCCAGGACTCAGGAAGAATCAGCATATATCCTGTCACTAAATGGTAGAGGCTGAGTTTTCAATGTGCAGTCAGAGTTGAATTACACAACCAAAGCTCCCGTTTGATTGTAATCTTGCCAAAAACATAATGGACGTATAAATGAACCTGGGGTATAAGCAATAATATACACTAGTGTTATCAGCTACTCTAACCAAGTGGCTGGTTCATTTGGTTGATGCTGACTATGGCCTTTAACCATGATGGTTTGTTTTGTGTTTTTTATTTCACAAAAAGCCAATAAAATTGTTTAGCTATAAAATGTCTCGTTTGTTTTTTATTAAGGACTACCCTTATCATGAGTGTAATGTTAATATTTTTTAAAAAAACTAAAGTGCTGGGTCAGGGGGTCTGGATGCTCCAGTAACAAGGCAGCTAGAAGGACTGTCTTCCTTATTTTAGGCATTGCCAGCCATGATATAAATGAGGGTCTGGGTCTTTGCTCTTGGCTAATATGGTTATGTCACTAGACATGGTGCAGCACTGGAAAAACAAATGCTGTCTCTATTCTAATGGACTTATTATAACCTGGGTTTGGGCAGTTTGCCAGCAATTAAGTGAAAGCCTGCATTGGTAGATGCATGAAAATCAATCTTTTCAGAAGCATGTCTGAGAAAGCCTTTAGGAAAATGTGTAAACAATTTCCGGACTTCTAGATGATATAATGTTTGCCCAAACTCAGAGAGAAGAAGAGTCTCCAATGGGATCTCATGGGAGACTTTTCTGAGTAGCAAGTTTTCTAAAACTCAGTGGAAAGGAATTGATAAATAAATAATAAATAACTGAAGAAAAAGGCTGTGAGACGCCCAGCACATGCCCATACCTTTTAGAGGTAGATGGTCCAGGTCATGGCACCTTTTAATGCATACCAATGGAGTCCTACCTAGAGAAAATCTTTGTCTGAGTTTCTCCTAAGGCAATGCCTGACAAATCCCCAAGAATTTCAACACCCTATATTGGCACTATAGGAACCACAAATCCTACTGGTTTCGAGATAAGTAATTTCATTTTGGACATTCAAGAACAAGAATCCAATGTTTCTAAAATTTCTTTTTTACCTTTGCTTTCATTGTATGATATATCAGTTGTCAAAATTCAGTTTTTCATCATGATAACATTAACCAAGTAGAATGCATTCTACTAAAGGGGAGGGGTGCAGGTGGGGGGGAGTGGGTGATTATAAGCTTGGAAACTATTTTGTGAGTTCCACATTTCTGAAATGAATGCTTTTCTGCCAGCTGAAGATTTACCAGGCTTTTTCTTGAATTAGGTTAGTAGCAATAATTTATTTTTTTCCTAAGAATGTGACTATTGCATTTTAAGAAGTTAGCCATGTTTGTTGTGTGTGCATGTGCATGTGTTTAAGTAATCCAAAAGCAGCATAATGGAAAAAAGAAAGGCTAAGAGCAATTTTAAAAAAATAAAAAGAAGAATGGCCACCTTCAGAAACCATAGAAGTAGAATTAAACACCCTGAGTCACAGATGTCCTCTCTTTCTTTTAAAAATGCTAATTTATCAGATTACTCTATATTTCATGACAATTTATTTTCAGATGAAGACTTTGTTCTCTTGAATTTCCAGTTAGGCAGGTGATATATGCAATATGAAAATGCACAGGTGCGGCAACACTAATGACCTCTGGTCAAAGCAGTGCTTCAGAAGCAATGCCATTCCCTTTGGCTACATTTGGAAATTCCACCCTATGCTGATAGTACCTCTAAATTAGGCATTTTTAGGTAAGCATGGTTTTTCACTGGGTTCATGGGCATGTGCCTCATCAGTTACATGTTTACAGACTCTAGTCTACAAAATAAATCATTTAGGAGCAGATAACTCCTGGGTAGGAGTTAATTAATCGTATATAGTCACACATGCACAGACATGAGAGTGTTAGAAACAATAGCAAAAGACATGAAGTGACTTGCCAGCAACTCACCATTTCTCTAGAAATAACATTTTAGTGGCATGGAATTGCAATGGAATGTAGATGAAATGGGTAATATATAAATTCTTTGAGTCTGAACACAGTCTCCATTCCAAAGACCAGACTGGTCATATCCTTCAGCCATTCAATGAAGAAAGAGCTTGATTAATTTCTCTCTGCTTGGATGCCAACCAAAGTTTTGGCATTTTTCTTATTTTCTCCCAATCTGATAAGAGAAACATCCTTTTGGTCGGGTGATTCACGGTAGTCTCAACCCATGGAATGTGAAGTTTAACTGTTGTGTGAAAAGACACAGCTCTCTAAACATTAGTCATCTAAAAAATAAGAACAGGCTTCACTGAATTTTTGGTGCAGATTAAGTGATTTAGGTAAAGCACCGTGCCTGGCACGTAGTAAGCATTCAGTAAACAAATCTGTGTACTAAGCATATTGACTAGCAAGGCGAGAAACCCAAGAGAGAAGGCAATGCTCAAAATAGAACCATGTGGTCTTTTCCTGTCATTCTTTTAAACCAAATACCAACCTTGATGCTTAGTGCATCATAACAGATTAAAAATTAGAACATAAGAGCTATCTATAATAATAAAAGCATGATATGCTATTAGACCAGACAGCCAAACAACATTCCAGATGAAGCTGGGGCTGCGAGGGCCAAGGCAAGCCGCCATGGCTGTGAGGGCTGAGCCCCTTGCACAAATTTTGTGCATTGGGCCTCTAGTGGGAAAAGAAAAGAAAAAAAAATATGCTGTGAGAAAAGGCAGGTAGATGATGGGAGGAGAGAAGAAGAGAGTGTGGCTCTTTCCAAGAGGATGGGTCCCCATTGTCTCTGTGGCATAGGGCTGCCACCCTAAAGCCAAACTTGGCTGAGGTCTGAGTCACTTGGAGTGGTACTTCTTCTTTTTTTGCTCCCATTTTTTCCTTATTTTTCTTGAATATTAGATGCAGAGTCTAGTTAACCAGATTCTTCAATGCTTGTCACTGGTCAATGCTATCATCTTCAGTCAGTACAAAGACCTTTCTTTTTTATTTTTTCCTCCTTCCATATTATCCTACACCCATAATATTTTCAATGTATGTCTTTAAATGTGTGGGTATCCTCCTATACTGTGTTGTTTCATGTGAGTGGTCATTACACAAATAGTGCTGCACAATAAATTTCATCCTCTCTGCTTGTCATACTCCACACTGATCTTGGAAACAGCCATGTTACAATATGTGCATCCTATCTTTTTTCCCCCCATGGCTGCTCAATGTTCCTTTACTGCTTCCAAATTTTACTCTCCTCTTCCACTAGTGATAAAATCACTGGTCAATTCCCACTTCCTGGCACTGTAGTGAACCTTGTATATGCCCTGGGGTTAAGATCTAAAAATGGATTCCAGGTCCTGCCCCTGAGGTACAGAATCAAAGTATTCCAAGGTGATGGACATGCATGGGAATCCATTGGTGATTGAACTTTGTGATGCAAATCCTTCCACTTCCAGCACTAAGTTGACATGATTCTATGGAATCTAAGTCATAAAGAATGTTCAAAGCTCTGGCCCAGCCCAAAGACTGGCTGTCCTCTGGCCAAAAAGGAGAAACTGGGCTTAACTCACTTGCTGCCTTAGAGGTTCAAAGAGACCCTACAGATGGTAAAAATTGTTAGATACAGGAATAAATTGGTCAATCCCATTTGGTGTTGATATTTTGTATCATCAGCCCCTCATGAAAGGTGAGAGGACAAGATAGCTTCTCAAGAGCCTCTTGAATATTAAGATTCCTAATTTTCTGCCTTAAAAAAATCCATAGTGAAATAATGCACACCCATTAAAGGTTGCCTTCTAATTCTGTTATTTCACATAAAAAGTCTAAAGAAGTCCTACTTGGTTTGGCTCAGTGGGTAGAGTGTTGGCCTCTGGACTAAAGGGTCCCAGGGTACATGCCCAGGTTGCAGGCTCAATACCCCCTCCCCCTGTAGGGGGTGTGCATGAGACAGCCAATCAATGATTCTCTCTCATCATTGATGTTTCTATCTATCTCTTACCCTTCCTCTCTGAAATAAATTAAAGATATATATATATATATGTTTTTTTAAAAGAAGACTAATTAAAAAGTAACCTGCCAGTACAAATTCAATAGATTGTTCAAACTATCTCAGTCTTTCAGATTCTTTATGACTTGAACTTTGTAGAATCCTATCAACATGAATATAACACTTCCCTTTCTTAGTTACGTCTCTGGGTGATAAAGCACAAAGCAACACCACCTAACTCATTAGGTGGAAGATGTTCAGACCACTGTGATTTCTCTCCCAACCCTACCCCTATTGGGATTCTTGAACCTCATTGCCACCACAACCATATATCTGAGAGACATAGCTGAGAGATTTCTTTAAAAATAAGTAGTCATAGTAAATAGTCAAACGTGAAATTTCTAACTCTTAGAGAAATGGGCTCACTAATTTTTAAAAGACGTATAAGGCAGACTTTCTCCCTAGCAGATTCTGTAGGGCTGGTTATCCTTGCTCTCATTTTGCTTCATTTGCATAGATAGAGTGGTGAGGACTTAGTGTGCTAATACACACTTTCACATATTCTTTCAGTCTTACTTAAATGTTTCTTCACTGTGCTCTACTGTATGGATCTATGTTCCAAGTCTTGGCACCAACTATCAGAGTCCAAGAAACTGATGCAAGAACCATGACAGTAAGATATTTAACATTTTTTAGTACATATTGTGGCCAAATACTATGACAAGTGATTTACATGCATTTACCTATTTAATTCCCACAACATTACCTTATGGGGAAGGCAATTGCTTCCCCAGAAGCAGACCCTGAGCTACGCAGGCAGTGCCCTAGGTAAGACGAACAAGGGAAGACGAAAGAAGCAGGAAAATAAGCAAAACAGGGAGAAAGTTTAAGCAACTTCACTCTCAGCCTGGTCTCGGGGAGTGCTCTAGAGTTTAAACTACACCTCAGAGTTGTCCTATTCCTGGATCAGTGGTCAAAGGCTCTGTGCTCCAGGCAGAGGAGGGGCAGGAAATAAAAGTAAACTCATGGGCATTTTAGCTCTCTGGCTTTGGAGAGTTCAGGAAAGTGGCTTTAAGAGCTTTCAGGAAATTCTTTAACAAGTGTCACAGACGCCGGCTCCTAAGGTAAGCAGAAGGACACAGAAGCCAGGAAGGACACTCAGAAAAGCAAAAAGGCCCAAGAACATCTGGGAGGAGCGTAGATTCGTCTGCCCACTAATCTCTATTTTGAAATTCTAACAAACAACCTGAACTTCTTGATAGAAGTTTCATGTGTTGATGAGTAACTATGGGTGAAAACATTGCATCCTCCTCTGCTTCTATGTCAGAAAGCCTCTGAAATCAATTTGGAGAACATTAACAATAAATTCACCTTGATTAACTTTTCAGAATTACAGAATCTCAAATGTAATCATCCCTCTAAAAGTGTATACAAGACCTTACTTGAAAATGCATCATTGAATTTTCCCTAGATTGTGCAAAACAAATTTAATAATGATTTACTTTGAACCTAAACAAATTTCTGCCACACAGCATTTTATAGACTTAAGCAATTTCTGCAATTTTATAGGCGTAAGCAATTTCTGAAAAATGCCCAAGATGGCAATTCTGCTTCCACTTCAATTCTCCCACCATCTCCCTACACAGAATCAGTCCAGGATAAATGATCCAAGAATAAGACTTAAGGCAAACTTTAAAAATTTTTATTTCAATACCAACTGCCAGATGTCCATAGCGTTCCCTGCCTGATTTTTTTTTTTCTTTTTTTTTTAGCTTACCATAGAACCTAATGTCACTGCTCAGAGCTAAGCATTAGAATCTGGACCTGACTGGGACCTTTAATGAATTAGCAGAGCATCCCTCCCACTGCCTGAAGGCTGAGGACCGCTGCCAGCTGCAGCCACACGGTAGCATCTTCCCTTGGGTCGTTTCTCTGGTTTCATTCAGAAAACAGAATGCTTTTATTGACCCGTATATTTTCTTGCACCTCGCTAAGGGAGGATGGGGGAGTAAATATCTGATTCGTCAGAGGGGTATCTTTTTTGTTTTCATAGGGTGGGTTGTTTGTGAGTGATGGAAATATTGATAATAGGGGTGAACGATGTTTCCATGTGTGATGGTAATCTTCGTTGAAACTACTTGTTTCCAAAATTGGCATTTATCTCTGTTTCACTGGGGATGTTCTTCTTAACTACGCATGCCCTACAGTATGAGTGCTTGCATTCATAACAATTTAGGATATATCTCTCCTGTTGTAAACACATTTGCTACGAGCAAGGCCCTCAAATGACAGCCATGAAGACATGTTTCTACTGAGAGTGTCTTGACCCAAAATCTACCCAGGAAGTCAGGGCCTTCCATACTGAAGATAATTCAGATTTTATTTCTCCTAAAACAGACCGCCCATTCCCAGTAAAATTTGGTAACAGGTTCACTTTGATCTTCGCCTCAAGAACTGCATTACAGCTGTCACGTTTCCATCCCTCTCCCTCACCCGAAGCCTGAGCCCTGCTTCTAGGCTGAGGCCTGGAGAAATTCCATTGGAACAGCATCATGTCATATGCAAGTAGATGAGGCAAATGAAAGTCCAGGAGACTTTGTGGTAGGTTAGGTGGAAAATGTTCACTTTTCAAATCCTACAGAAATTCATATTGAACATCTTATAATCCCAAGTTTCTGGCATCAGAACTAACTTCCTCATCTGTTATATTTTGTCTTATCTTTCGAAGCTTAGTGATTATATGTTGATTTAGTCCTTCTTCTACCCTGCCACATGGTTGATCTGAAGATTATCACAAATCATTTCAATTCATCTAAGACTCTTTGAACTTCTATTATGTGCCCCAAACAGTATGAGACCCCATCTACGGCCTGAGAGAGCACTTAGTATCTAGTTAGGCACACCCAAATAATAACAAGAAGACCATAAGTGAACGTGCCAAAACTAATGTGATGGACCATGTATGGAAAACAGGTTTCATTTCATCTGCTAATTCAGATCAGTAATGCATGACTGTGCTGTGAGTTATTCTGAGGCATAATCCAGGCTCTAGGGCAAAGAGTGCTAGGGTTGCTTAATGGTGTCTGACACGACTCTGGAAGAACGAACTAGTAACATAATTTCAAGTTTTATTCACTCCACGAATATTGATCTCACAGATATCTGTCTAATATGTGCAAGCATTTGTCTAAGTGTCAATATCCCTATCATTGTGCAGTTTATATGCCACTGTGGGAGGCATGCAATGAAAACCAGCAAACAAATATAGGGTATCCCCCAAAAATGAATGCACACTTTCACAGCTGATAGCTCAATTTTGAAAATGAAATGTATTTTAACAAACGCTGCCTTTATGATTATTCAAAGTGTATGTATACATTTTTTGGAATACCCTCTATATCTTTTTATCAGATGAGTGCTACAGAAAAAAAGGAAGAAGATAAAAAATAGTCAAGAATATTATTTTAGGGCAAAGTGGGCAAAGGTGGTCAAAAGGAACAAACTGCCAGTAATAAAATAAGTCTGGGTATGTAAAGTACAACATCCTGACTGTCTTCTATATATATAAAGAGGGAATATGCAAATTAGGCTGGGACACCATAATGGGTGACGACCAGACAGGAGGAGGTTGTGCACGCAGGTTAGGCCTGAAGTGGAGAAAGAGACAGAGACAGGGGGCCGGCAAGCTGCAGCACCCCGGCTTGGGCCAGCCCCCTGGAGCGGGAGCAGGCACAGACAGGGACAGGGGCAAGGGGCCGGCCCGCAGCCTCCATGGCTGAGCCCAGGCCCAGAGAGAAGATGGCAGCCCGCCTCTCGCAGAAGCAACGCAGCTCTCTCCCACCTCCCACAGAATCAGCGCGGCACCCTCCCAGCTCCTGTGTGTGCCAGTGGCTTGCTTCTGCCTCCTGTGGAAGCAGTGCGGCTCCCAGCGGCATACTGCGGTTTACCCTAAACCCGCGGAAGCGGTGGGCAGCCTACTGTGCACAATATCGCGCGATGGGCCACTCCTAGTTAATTATACTGTATTGCATATTTGAATATTATTGCTAAGAGAAATCTTAAAAGTCCTCACCACAAGAAAAAAAAATACCTAACTATGTGTGGAGATGAATATTAACTAGACTTGCTGTGGTGATCATTTAGCAATATACACAAATATTGAATCATTGTGTTGTACAGCTGAAACTAATGTTTTAAGTCAATTAAACTTCAATTTTAAAAAATACCGTTTTAGACAAAAGTGGTCCGAGTAGTCCTCTTCAAGGAGGTATTATTTGAGCAGAGACCTGAATCAAGTATCTGTCAGAAATTTGGAGAGGACACAGCACAGAGAGCTTGTCTCTGCTTCACAATGTTTGGACCTCAGCTAAGACTAGAGGCCTGGGGCACCTAAATGGCTCAGGGCTGAAATCATCTGGGTATCTACACTCATATATTTGGTTTGTGCCGGCTCTTGGCTGAGATCCCAGCAGGGCTGTTGACTAAGAACACCTACATAAGGTTTCTCCACTGGATCTCCCTGCCTGGGCTTGTTCTCAGACTTTCTTAAGGAATGGCAGCTGGGTTCCCAGGGTAAGTGTCCCCAAAGAAGAAGGTAAAAGTACATGCAATGTGTTTTTATTTAGCCTTGGGAGTCACATGGTGCCACTTCCACCATACTTTATAATTTGAGGCAGTCAATAGGTCCATCCAAGTTCAAGGAGAGAGGACACAGATGTCACCACTCAATGGGAGGAGTATTAAGGTCCACTTAAGAAGAACGTGTGCAATGGGAGATAGTGTTGCGGCCATCTGCCACATATCTTACAGCGAAAGGGCTGGATGCTTTTCCAGAGCTTTTGATTGGTGAAGGAAGGAATATGAGATGGAGAAGCAAGGAAGAATATTCTATGCCCCAAAGGAGAAAAGATATAGAGTCAGGGCTCAGAGCAAGGAAGAAAAGCTCTACTGCCCCTGCTTTCTTGTTTGACATCTTCTTTCACATGCAAAGCTACTGCCAGGACGGCTCTTTGATCTTTCTTGCCCTATTTCCAGTATTAACCCATGCTCACTTAGACCGGAACTCTCCCTGCTTCACCTAAGCTTTTGGTCATTAAAATGGTTACCTCCACCATGTGGGCAGCCACCGTGCTTCAGCAGCTTCAACTGTCTGAAGATTATTGGCCCCAGTGAGGCTCTGCTGTTTTCCTATTGGAGCTCCCAGGTGGAAAACCACCTCTTTTAAAGCCAAGTCCTCCCATTTTCCGCACGTAAACTCTCCAAAGAAGGTCTGAAGTTTTTGAAATAATTGGCTTTGGTTACGTAAAAGTTTAAAAAGTGAATATTTCTCCATAAACAACAACAGCAGCATCAATAATATTCTTTTCGGTAGAGCCCAGACACCTATGTCTTTAAAGCATGTGGGTGATTCTAATGTGCATGGTGGTTGAGAACTGTCCTATCTGATCTGTCCTGAGTCCCTTCCTGCCTGCTTCCCCTGCCATTCCTTCTCTTGATTATTGTGCTTCAGCCCCTCTAATCTCCTTAACCAGCCTTTAATAGACTAAGTATGTTCTTTCCTATGGCCTTTGTACATGCTGTCCCTAAGCCATCAGACGCTGTTTCCTAGCTATCTGTTTGACTCACTGCCCCAGGACCATAAAGCTTCAAGAAGCAGCCCCCTTTCCCTGGATGTTTCACCATCTAGGCCCCTTTGTGTTTCTATCCCTTTGTATAGCCATCTTCAAGGAGGCCAAAAGGGTTCATATTATAACTAGAAGTAGCCATCTCAGCTTAGAGTTGGAGAATAATTCAGCCTTGAAGTTCTATAATTGCACACATCATGCTCACTTGTCTGTTCTACCATCAGAGCCAAGAAGCAGTAACTTGGCCTCCCACGTGGCTTCTTCTCTGAAAATAGTCTCTTGATGGTTTCAAGGTAAACTCATTGTTCTACCTTCTGAACAGCCCTCAACCTACCTACAGCTCCAACCACTGTCTGGCTACTCCTTCTCTCTGATTCTAAGAAGCTATGTGTGCTGTAGTGGAACAGAAAGAACCAGCCAGCAGGGATATCTGTCAGGAGGCCCCAAAGTAGTGATGGGAGCCAGAGGAGGGGAGTGTTGGCAAGGAAAACTGTCCCTCTTCCCCCAGGTCAACATTTCCCAGAACAAGCATTCTGTTTCTTTTTATCAAAATCGCTAACTCATATGTATTCTTGGGCATCTGGCACTATAAAGTTCCAGATGTTATGCCCTTGGCTTTCGGAAACTTCAGCAGGAACTGATATTCAGGACATTCAAAGTGAATGGAAACATGGCACATTGTATCTGAGACAGGTGTCGGAAAGGGTGTTCATCCAATAGGTTTCCTGGAGACATCTAATTGCCAGATTTGCAAATACCTTGAGCCCAAAGCTCTTCACAATAGTAGGGGACAACCTGGTTGGTGGGAATGTGATACTAACTGGACAGGGTTGCTCAGCCTCTCCTTTCCTTGCCTTGAGGAAGTATGAGGAGGGCCAGGACTCTCTGATATTCCCTGTTCAATAGAAAGAACCTCTGGTCAGGTCTTCAAGAGGCAACCTAAAGGGCCACCATTCTTATGGGGGGGGGGTCTTTCTTTCTCTGCCAACAATGGAGGTGACAGGCCCCTTCCTAAAGCCAGCTAGGCTTCCCATTCCCACTGTGCCACCCAGCAGCTCCCCTGGTACAGGGCTAAGACTTAGGTTTGAGAAGCAGCAAGAGGCCCTTACTTGACTAAGGCCCCAGCTAATGTCTCCAATCAGCTTTACCAGGAAAACCTGACATTTGTGATTTAGGGGCACTGGACACAATAATATAGCCAAAACTTTTTATTTTATTTTATTGAATTTATTGGGGTGGTAGTGGTTAAAAATATTATGTAAGTTTTGGGTATATAATTCTATAATGCATCATCTATATATAGTATTGTGTGTTCATCACTCTAAGTCACACTCAGATCGCCTTTTGGCCGCTTGTATCTTTTCACTACCAGTTAAAACCTGAAGCAGGATACAATACCTGAATGATCCCCAAGCACATAACTACTAATTTTTTCTCTCCACTTACTAGAAGCCTGGTGATGTCCTCACTCAATTCTATTATTTCGGCCCTAATGAAGACCCTGTTTTGCAGTGAGGAGGCTGAGGCTCTAGGAGGATATGGCCAAGTTAGGAATAGGACCCGGTCTGTCTGATTTCTAGTTCCACTCTACAGTGCAGTACTGCTAGCTTCCCATTTGCTTTATAAATGAGAAAATGACCCAGAGGAACTAAAGAACTTACACACTTAGTTTATACACTTAGAACCTGAGCAGGGATTTGAACTCAGTTCAGTACTCACCCATTAATTTTATTTACATGCTACATTTGTTTGTTTATTGGCATTAGATAATTATTCTAAATTTCTTAGAGATAGATAACATTAGCCATGTGCTATAGACCCAATATATATGTTTGTGTTCCCACCCAATATATATTTTGAAATCTAACCCCCACTCCATGTGATTGTATTAGAGGTGGAGAATTTGGTAGGTAATTGAGTCATGAGGGTGGAGCCCTTGTGAATAGGATTAGTGCCCTTGTAAGATGCCTAAGAGAGTTCCCTTGCCCTTTTCACCACACAAAGACACAGAAAAAAGATGGCTGTTGATGAACCAGGAAGTGGGCCCTCACAAAACACAGAATCTGTTGGAACCTTGATCTTATTAGGCTTTCTATCCTGCAGAACTATGAGAAATAAATTTCTGTTGTTTAGAAGCTAACCAGTCTGTGGCATGTTTGTTATAGCAGCCTAAACAGACTAAGATATCATGAAAGTTCTAAAAAGAAAGAGAAAAAAATAGGAGGTGGACCGCTCTGGTGATTATTAAAATATCTAAGGAGCCTTTACAATAACACAGTTCATTGCAGCATAAAAATAGAAAGAAATGTGGAATAGAATAGAACATATAGAAATACCATATATGTGCAAGTTCATATCATTTGTCCTATGATTAAAGTTGTAATGTATATGACTGAGGAAGAAGTGGAACTTTTGATAAATGGTTATTGGGACAACTAGATAGCCATTGGAAAAAAATATATAAAATACTCCATACTTCCACATCATTTCTAACTTTAGAGATCTCAGTATAAAATAAAACAAATATAACCATAGAACTAACACAAAAACTGTGGATGAACTTCTTAGAGAGTGGGACAACATTTATGACTGATTCAAATCTTCAGTAAATAAAAGACACAACTGATAGTTTTAACTATATAAAATCAAAATTTTATTTATGAGGATCCTGCGGACCAGAGAATATAAGTGACTTACCCCCCACAGAGTTAGTGGAAGCTACTGAGTCTACTGCCAGTTTGATCTTATTCTCAGGTATGTCTCTGTCTTGCCCAACATAATGTCGTCTTACTACCAGTAACTCTCCTGTTCTTTGCTGAGTCTGTATCTGTATCATTAGGTGCACAGAGCCACAGTATTAGGCTCTAGGGTCCTTTAAATGAAATGTGCATCTCGTTTCCACTTCACTAGTTGGCTGAAGTTTAACCCGTGATGGGATTGTAAAGTCGTCCAAAGTTCACCCGTGTTGTAATCTGCAGGTCTAAGTAACAGAGGAGCCCAGAGTCTGGCAGACATGGGGGCTGTGCTGCATCTTTGTTTTCGGCAGAGGCAGGAGGCCAGCTGGATGCAGTATTTCTCTGGTAACCCCTGTTTAAAAGACACCTCGTTGGGAGAGATAACAACGACATAGAAAACCCTGCCCTCCAGTGTCTTGGCAGCACATTCAGAAATTAGAAGGATGGAAGGGACCTTAGAGGTCACATAAACCAACCACCAGTCTTTCAGGAGGCATCAGAGTGAACCCAGTAAGAGATCCTAGGGAATCAGTGCCAGCGTGTATGGCACAGAGCATGCTGGAACTCAGAGGAGGGTGGGATCTGAAACAGAGTGACTGACGCTCCACGTGACCAAGACGGATGGCTAGTGAGAATCTTACCCAGGTCCCATTCACTACTTATACCCACCCCCAGCCCTAACCCTTCTTCCTGCACGCAGTACTTCCTGTGACAGTTGTGTATGGCATTGCTGCTCTAACTCTCATTACTTGTAGCAGGTCCTGTAGTCTGGGTTGCCCCCTTGAGTAAACTCTGAAATGTTTCAGACTCTCCCTTCCCCAGTCCAGGCAAACATGCCGTTGGCCACTGTGATATTGGAGAATCTAAGAGTATCATGTTTGGCAGCCTGGCACTTAGATAATGAGTTAAAACTGGAAGTGAAGCCCCAATCATTCAGTCAAGTTCCTCACGGTCACAAGGCAGAAATACAGACAGAGCCTACAGATTGCAGCAATGAGGGTTTGTTGAAAGGGCCCATATGCATACCACACAGGAGGGAAATTACTGTTGCATTCATCTCAAGTCTCAATTCTCCCAGCTCTGGGTTCACAGTCACTGGGAAGAGGCACAGAAACACCTGGAATTTTGACGCTGAGAGAGCCACTCTCATGTTGTCCACTCTACATTTATCCTTCCCAGAGGGAGAATTGAGTGAGGTTGGTTTGTTACCACCAGAACACCTCTCTTGATCCTTCACCCCAAAGCTATTTGCCTTTTGGTTCACATGGCAGTTCCAGGTTCCAACCACCACCTTCAGAACAACCAACTTCATTTTCACAAGAAAGCATTCTTCATGAATGATGGCAACAAAGCAAAGCAAGGTGTGTCTGCTTTTATCAAAAGTGAACTATGGATGTCAGTGAGATTTCATGGGCCTCTCCTTTTCTCTTCTCACCACAGCCGCATTAGTCCTTTCACCCTTTCTATCTTCTTTTTTTCTGTCTCTCTTAAGCCAGGCTGCGAAGAAAGTTCCTCTGCCCTCTGGAGAACCCTCATATACAAAGCCTGCCTCTGAGCAGCAAGCTTTCCAGCAGGGATCCAAGGTGGAGAGGAAGACTTGGGAAAGAAGGATGAGGGGGGAGAGCAGAGTTAAAAGAGCTTAAGCAATAGTCCAACCACAGCCCGTTGGCACTGGGTGATGGTCATTAATAACACATGGTTCAGAGCTACTTAATTTAGGCAATTGTCACTCTCCTGCTTAGTCACTCTCTTGGGATTGTGGTATGTATACTGTTGGCTCTTTAAGCCTGCTCTGCTACAGGCAGAAAGAAGGGACAGTCGTATCCTCTGGATTCACTGCTCCCCTTCTATGGGGAAGCTTCTCCCTTGCCCACACCCCACCAGGGGAGGTCTTTGCCCTAGTTTGTTTGTGTTCTTGAATATTCCACTGATAGCAAAATAGTACTTTTGCCGAACATGTATCCTCCTCCTCTGCCATTTAGTGTAATGTCCATTATTCTTGAACTCTTCCAGTATTCTTTTTGTTTCCATTTTTAAAACATTTCCAATTACAGTTAATGTCCAAAGCTTTGCTGCCAGAGGTGCAGAATTGATTCTGTGGGATGGTTTGCACACTATAAGATACTCTCATTTATTTACCTGAAAGGACCCTACCTTGGGCTGCACATCAAGCTGGGCCAGGCAGTGCAGGCATTGGGTTTCTGGGCTGCATTGCCTTGGAAACCATGGACCTCTGAGATAAGGCCAAGAGGGGGCCCATAGCAACCTGAGACTTCCTCCCAATGCTTTCCCCCACATTGGGTAATGGGACTCCAAAGGCTACTGCCAAATGCTACTCTGGCCAGCTCCCAGCTGAGGGAATATTCAAGCAATATTTCTGAAAATGGACTTCATTGAGGATAGTAACCTTCTGAATGGGCATGTCTCTCTGAGTTGTGAATATTTGAGTAAAATGCATGGTGCAGTGGAAAGAAGATGGGCTTTCCAAGCAGACACACTTGAGTTCTAACACCGGCTCTGCCCTCAAAGTGACCCCATCTCTCCCAGTCTCTGTTTCTTCATTTATAAAATGGACTAATGTAAAAAAACCATGGTATCACCTACAGCAGGGCTGGGCATATATACATGCCCTCAATAATGGTAGTGCCCTCTGATTACCAAGAGCTTCTTACCAACCTCTTCTGTGCATTGATGTGGGCTTTCTTCATTTCCTTGGTAAAGTAAGCTGCTGCTGGATCTCTTTGGCCTTTGTGGTAGGCAGGTTAATGTCCCTTCTCCCACAGTATCCCCGCCCTTATCCCTGGAACCTATGACTGTTACCCTGGCAACAGAGATGTTGCAGATGTGATTTAGTTAAAGGTGTGAGGTGGGGAGGTTATCCCAGATAATGCAGGTGAGCCCACTGTAATCGCCAGGATCCTCATATGGGAAAGCAGGAGGCAGAGGAGCCAGCAAAGCCCATATCAACCTACCAACCCCATTGAGAGACAGGGAAGGAGAGGCTAAGAGGTCTTAGTGACGCGAGGCAGATAGGCTGCTACTTTGAGGCCCAAGGAGAAGGTCATGAGCCAAGGAATGCAGGTAACTTCTAGAAAATGGAAAAGGCTGAAAGTCACTTCTCCCCTAGAGCCTGGAGAAGGAACTCAGCATTATGAACTATTTGACTTTAGCCTAGTGAGATCCATTTTAGACTTATGAACTCCAGAACTGTCACAGTAAGTTTGCTTTCGTTGTTTTAAACCAGTACATTGGTCACTTGTTACAATAACAATAGGAAACAGTTGAAGCCCTCTTCGCCTAGAAAACCTACCAACCCCCTGTTCAAATCTTGTGGGAACCTTGGACCGCCCCTGCATGGCTCTAGCCCTACTGATTAGGAAGCCACCCAACCCTGTCTGGATATGGAAAGAGGAAGTTAAGTCTGACTTGAGACAGAATCATCACAACAGGGAACACTTGTTGAGTGCTTCTAAGTACATTATACCTATTAACTTATTTAATTCTCACCACACTTCTGAAAGGTAGGTACTTTATATCCTTCCCTTTTACAGATGCAAAACTGAGGCACAGGGATAATAAGTAAGTTACCCAAAATCCATACCACTAGCAAGAGGCAGAGTATACCTTTGAACCTAGGAATTCTTTCTTGAGAGTCCAAGCTCCAAACCACTGCTCTGCCCAACAAAAAGTCCCCCATCTGAAGAGTGAGGAGCTGGAACTGCCCTCTCAGGTTTTCCCCTCCAGAGTCACCCCAGAGGCGTGGCTTGAGATTTTAAAAACCAATTTTCCCCTCCTTTGAGTGATTCGGGAGAGGGTAGAAGCCAACCTACCAACCTCATTTCTGGAAGGCAATCACTGAGTCCAGAAAGCTTGCTTAGAAAGGAGTGTTGGAGGTAAAATGCTCCCTCGCATGCAAATCTCCCCCCTGCCCCCCCCACCACCACCACCACATTAGACTCTGCTTTTTGCTGAGTCCCAGAAAGAGGTTCCAGTCACCTCCCAGCTGGCTCCATGTGACAGGGCACCTGCCACCCTCCTGGACACTGCAGGGTGGCCCTGTCACAGGATCAGGTTAGAGACGAGTGCAGTGAGGTGGCTGATGAGTGATCAGAAAAGTTACTATTAGGAATGCGCTCAAAACATTGCCTGGCCCACAGTAAGGCTGTGTAAGCTTTTGTCTGATTTATTAAACTCCCTGGAGTGAAGGGTGCTGGGGGAAGAGTTATGGAAGGCAGCGATGGATCTTGTTAAAACACAGACTCTGATTTCCGAGGTCAGAGGTGTGGTCAGGGTCTGTGTTTCTAATGAGGTGATGCAGATACGCTGGTCTGCGGACCAGACCTTGACTAGAAAGGGTGTCAGGGCCAGATTACACAGGCCAGGAAGCCGACCTCATTATGGAAAGGGGTCATGAGGACCAGTGAGTACCCTGACCACAGGGAGGGGTCTGGCCTTCCAAACCTTTCTCCCTTTTCGGGAAGCAGCTCTGGGCAGGAGGCATCGCTCTGCGTGGCCAGGATGGTGGCGATGGGCCATTTCTGCTGAAGTCTGGCCGTGTCTCAAGCACGAATGAGGCACTTAGCAGGAGGCCAAGGAAGGAGTTGACCAGTAGAAGCTTAAACCCTTCAAAGCCACCCCATCCGCTACAAAATAAACACCAACCTCCTTGGGATTCACACTCATGTCGACACAACTCAAAATCCTGATCTCCTTTCTGCCACCCCAGCAACTTCCCGTGTGTGACTGGCTGTAAACACAGATGGCTTCCCACTTGATCAAACAACTTATAGCACCAGGCTGACCTTACGTGTGCAAACAATGAGGTAAACCACACTCCTCTCAGCCCACAGAGTCCCTTTTGTGTCCCTTCCATCTTCTAAGCCTTTGCTTCTCAACGTCCAGGACCGGCAGTGTTGGTATCACCTGGGAATCTGATAGAAATGCAGACTCTCAGGCACCACTCAGACGGATTGAATCAGAAGCTGCATTTTAGTAAGAACCTGCCACACACACACACACACACACACACACACACATGCACACACACACATATACCCCAACAATTTGTGTGCTCGTCAAAGTCTGAGGAGCCCTGGCTTAGGCCACTTCTATTTCTGTGTTTGCCACACCTTCACACCCAGCCCCCATCTCAACTTCCCTCTCCCAGGCGGGTCAGCTTGACCTACATACTGAGTGTAAATTTAGCCTCCTCTCTGACTCTCCTTGTTTGCCTCTCCTTTCAGAAGCTTCCAGTCCATTCCTCATCTTCCTCCATCAGGGTACAATTCTGCTCCCTACCCTTTCCTTAAGAACATGTCAGCATTTAAGAATCTTGGCAGTAATTTTTTTTCTTGCTAAATAAGAAATCATTCGCCTGAAGGTTTTAAACTGTGACCAGACCAGCCGCTCTGCACAAGGACATGGCTGTGTTGTGTTTTCCACTCTGGCCCCTGAGACTGTCCATCCACCAGGGGAGTCTGCCATGGTGGGACAAAGAGGGGGGCACCACTTTCGGGCAGTTCTGTGTAAAATTCTTGTCCTTGCAGAACCTGAGATCGTAGCAGGGAGAACACGGCAAAATTGCAAGCAGCTGCCACTCCACAGCAGACACCAGCCAGGCTAACCCAGGTCATCCTGGGGCAGGTGGGGTTATTCCAAGGAGTCATTTTTAGAAATGAGCCAGCAGAGTTCCTTCAAGGCCGTGAGGACCTGAGGATAAACTTGAACTTAACCTTGGAATGATCCTGGTTCCCTCTTCACTCCCCATGTGAACAGCCTTCAACATTTTTGATAACATAGACCAGGAAGCTTCTTAGCTTATATTTTATTTTTTAATCCAGTCTATTGACTTTTCTCAGAAAGTGAAAATAGATGCAGAAAAAATATGTAATGTAAATACAGATACCTTGAGCAAAGAAAATAAAATCTAGTTCACCAAGCAGAGATAATCATAGGTCATACATGGGTCATATGAGAGATTGCCATCTACCAAGCACTATTATCAGTACTTCAAACCTATTTAAAGCTAACACATTTATGAGGTAGCTCTCATTACCTTTATAGATAAAGAAACTGAAGCCCACAGAATTAAGTCCAAGGTCACCTCGCTAGTCAGTGGTAGAATCCATCCCTCAGGTCAAGAAAACAGAAATCCAGGAAAAACCAAGATGGTGGCATAAGTAAACACCTGAAATTGCTGCCTCGCACAACCACTTCAAAACAACAACTAAAAGACAAAACGGACATCACCCAGAACCACAGAAAGGCTGGCTGAGTGGAAATTCTACAACTAGAAGGAGAGAGAAAAGCAGACTGAGACTCAGAGAAGGTGCAGAAATAAACTGCAGAGATACGGAGGCGCATGCATGGAAAGGGCTGGCAACTGAGGACGCGGTTTTCTTTTTCAATTGGGAGGGAGAAACAAGCTCCTGACTGCTCTGAACTCCAGTTCTGGGTGAGTCTCTGGGGACCCAGACTCTACAGGGAGAAACTAGACTGTCTGAATAAGGCAGAACTCGAGGGTAGCTTTCTCTCAGAGGTGCTTGCAGTGACTACCACAGGACACTGAGACCTGGGGCTTCTTAGGGCAGGGCTGAGGATCAGCCATAGCTGTTTGGTTCACCCTGTTGATTCCCTGGACCCCACCCCACCCAAGCTGTGGGCAGAGGCTTTTTCATATGAAAGGCCTGGTCCTTTGCAATCTAAAATTACCTAACAAACTATAGCGGAGTCAGAGAGACCCAGAACATCCAAAAGAAGACCCAAGGTCCCTCAGCACCTTGCATTGCTTCACAGCTGGGCTTCATCTGGGCACCTCCAAATCCCAAACAAAGAAGAGAAATCTGCAGATTTCACCGTAGCTCCTGCTGGGTAGCCTCAGGCAGAGGCTAAGTTAGTACCTCCTTAGAGATCCAAGAGCAGTGTACCCAGTGGTCAGATTGGGACCATCCAGATTACAACTCCTCAGATCCATAAGGGACACACTCAGGGGGCAGACTCAGTGAGCACCAAAGCCCCACTGAAGCAAGTCTTGCCCCACAAGGGTGTCTCCAGCACAGACATTCTCCCACCATAGACACAGATGATTCTCACAGCCAAGTGGCCTGGAGGTCAATTCCTTCCAGTGATACCAACAACAGTCAAGGCTTAACTACAACAAGACTGTGCACAAAGCCAACAAAGCAGTGCACCAAGAGTGTCCACCTCAGGTAAATGGGGAGGCTGAGCCACTGGGCCCTATAGGACACCTAGCACAGAAAGCCACTCTATCAACGCAGGGAAGCAGCCAAAATGTGGAGACAAAGAAACAGCTCACAAATGACAGAAATGGAGGAAAGCAAACTATTGGATATAGAGCTCCAAACCACGGTTATAAGGTTTTTCAAGAATTTTCTAGAAATCTCCGATAAATTTAGTGAGACCCTCGAGGATATGAAAAAGGACCAACCAGAAATTAAGCATACACTGACTGAAATAAAGAATAATATATAGAGATCCAACAGCAGACTAGAGGATCCTAATAATCAAGTAAAAGATTTGAAATACGAGGAAGCAAAAAACATCCATCCTGAAAAGCAAAAGGAAAAAGAATCCAAAAATATGAAGATAATGTAAGGAGCCTCTGGGACAACTTCAAATGTAACAACATCCAAATTATGAGGGTGCCAGAAGATAAGAGAGAGCAAGATAATGAAAGCCTATTAGAAGAAATAATGACAGAAACCTTCCCCTACCTGGTGAAAGAAATAGACTTACAAATCCAGGAAGCACAGAGACTCCCAAACAAAAAGAATCCAAAGAGGACCACACTAAGACACATCATAATTTGCCAAGGGCAAAAGACAAGGAGAGAATCTTAAAAGCAGCAAGAGAAAAACAGTTAGTTATCTACAAGGGAGTACCCATACAATTGTCAGCTGATTTCTCAACAGAAACTTTATAGGCCAGGAGGGAGTGGCAAGAAATATTCAAAGTGATGAATAGCAAGAACCTACAACCAAGATTACTTTACCCAGCAAAGCTATCATTCAGAATTGAAGGTCAGATAAAGAGCTTCACAGAGGAGAAAAAGCTAAAGGAGTTCATCACTACCAAACCATAATTATATGAAATGCTGAAGGGTATTCTTTAAGAAGAGGAAGAATAAGAAAGCAAAGGTAAAAATTATGAACAACAAATAACATATCTATCAACAAATAAATCTAAAAATCAAATAAAAAATCTGATGAACAGAATAAATTGGTGAATAGAATAGAATCAGGGGCATAGAAAGGGAGTGGACTAACAATTATTGGGGGAGAAAGGGGTGGGGAGGGGGGGTTCGGGATGAGACTGGACCAAAATCGTACACCTATGGATGAGGACAGTGGGGGTGGGGGTAAGGGCAGAGGATTGGGTGGGAACCGGGTGGAGGGGAGGTATGGTGGGGGAGGGGGAGAGGAACAACTGTAATAATCTGAACAATAAAGATTTAATTAAAAATATATACATATAAAAAAAGAAAAGAAAACATGAATCAAAGCCAATGAAGGCTTCTCCCTAAGACCCAGATAGCATCCCCTGCTCCCAAGCCCTCATTGCTACTTATTTAGCTTTGGTAGAAAGGGGTAGAGTCAAAGGAGAAAAAATGTGCCTCTTTCAAAGGGAAGGAGGTCGAAGGTTCCTTTCGTAATCAAATTCAAAAAAATGCCAATAGTTTAGCCATATTTGTTTAGCACAGGATGCCACAGAGCTGTTAATATGCTAACGTGCTTTGGAAAGCCCCAGGAGGGGCTAGAGTCCGGCCTCTTAGAGCAGTTTGGGAAGTAGGCATAAGGGATTCTGTGATTCGGTTTGTCTAGGCTCTTAGTGTGGATCAGAGGAAGTGTTCTTTTTCCTCACCATCCCCACTTAAGGGCTATCTTCCAACTTATTTGATTATGGAACTCTTTTCAGTGAATTCCTATTCACATTTTAAGGGAAATTAGTTTGAGATTAATGAGGTAACCAAAGAAAACAATTACCTTAAATAACCTTCATTAAAAAACATTCCATTTCTAATTCAAATATAACTAAAAATTTTGTTCACTTAGGTTGGGAGTATAATTACTTTCTTCTAACAAATTTTCAGAAACTTGTAATAAATTTGTCATCAGTTAAATTTAGGACCCCATGAAAGGGTTTAATCCATAAATCCTAAATATAAAAGATATAACAAATAAGAAACATAAGCAAAAACATTTAGCTCTGCTCACAAATAAAGAAACAGATACCAAAGACAACTATTATTACATTAGCAAGAAAGAGGACCCAAATAAATAAAATTAGATATTAAAGAGAAGTAACAACTGACACCACAGAAATACGAAGAATTACAAGAAAATATTACAAACAACTAAATTAGCAAGAAAGAGAAAAAAGAGAGACAGACAAAATGCTGGTGAGTATAATGGCCATGGAAGCCTAATATATCCTAGCATTTTATTTCATTGGAACAACCCTAGTGTTAAACAATTTAACAATATATATTCAGAGCCAAGAAAATGTCATACTCTTTACTCATTAATTCCACTTCTTAGAAATAATTGAAAGTCTGGAACTAGAACAAGAGATGAAGGAGGGCACTTTACACATGAATATATTCATTGTATTTTTATTTTTAATGGCAGAATTGCAAAGAAAATCTAAATATTTTATCCTACAGACAACATTTAAGTAAATTTTGGCACATCTCCTAGAAGGAATACCATGCAACCATTACAATTTTAAATTAAAATGTGGAATATGTAACAACATCAGAAAAAGCTTATATAATAAGGGAAAAAAGAGCATAATACAAAATTGCATAACAATATGAAAACCATATGCCCACAGAGGATTATAAAAAAAATGAGTTCTTATAATAGCCTGGTAAGATTGTAGATTTTTTTTCCCTAAAAATTTGCAATGATATTATATTACCTTTCCCTTTTAAAAATATTTTTAAGAGCATACAAAATTTGCTGCCAATATACCAATATGACATCAAAGATGTATTCATATACATTCTAAACCCAAATGAATTTCTGACAGGGTACAGAACACATTTCTTTTTAAATCCTCAGCCAAGGATATTTTTTAAATTGATTTTGAGGGAGAGAGAAAAAGGGGGGGGGAGGAGAGAGAGAGAGAGAGAGAGAGAGAGAGAGAGAAAGAGAAAGAGAGAGAAAGAGAGAAACACATCAATCCGTTAGTCTCCTCTACCTGCTCTGACAGGGGATCAAACCTGCAACCAAGGTATGTGCCCTGACAAGCAGGTAACAGAACAAACAACCTTTTGGTGTGCAGGGTGATGCTCCAACCAAGTGAGCCACCTGACTGGGGCAGGGTATAGAACACATTTTCAAACATTCTCCCATTCATCTGAAAATACATTAAAATTCTCCTACTCGTCTGAAAAATACATTAATCTATAAAGGTAATGAGAGCTACCTCATAAATTTGTAAGCTTTAAATGAGTTTCTACTAAATTTTCAATAATTCAAATGATCTTTCAACTTGAAAGCTGTGCTAAGGCTGTTGGAGAAATATAACCATTTCTGAGGCCCAAAATGATTATTTTAAGTAATTTTGTAAAATCCGTTCCGCTTTTGCTACACCTGGTAATTACGTTCAAACATTCCGAAGAAGGCCACCTCATCTCCCTGGGGCCCCGAGGGGATTTCAATTGCCATTTAAAGCTTCCAATTAGCTCACAATATAAAATTACAATTTACTTTTGATATTTTTTCCCCTCTGGGCCTAATTTTTTCTTTTCTTACCACTTTTCTAACCTATATTATAATTACGCCTGATCAATCTGATGCAAAACGTGCCCTTTTTCATGCTGGGCTACTAAAATACAATGTGGCTCGTTAGTCACCGTCCTATTTAAGCGTACCTTACTCCTGGAGCCAACCTGACACTCCATGCTCCGGGAAAGGCTCTCCAAATGGCTGAAGATCTCCTCATCCCGTCCCCACCACTCGTCCTCCAGTCAGCTGACCCTTGAAGCTGTATCGCTCTCAGGTGAAAGGACTTGCCAGTGTTACTCTAATAAGAGTTCATTTTTCTAACCTGATTTCCGGAATAGCCCCTAATTCAGGGGCTGATGGTGACAATTAAAACTTGGTTCTTCCTGTAACCTTCCCTCTACCTATTGTAAGCCATTGGCCAAACCCTTCACAATCCCTTGCCTCTGGGATTGTTCTCCTCACCCCCTACCCAGAAATCTGAACCTAATTCAAGTCAATCCATTTAAATACCTAAATCATTAAAGAGATACGAACAGTCCTTGAGAGAGATACATAGAAGATAGCTTTTAAGAGCAATGGGAGTGAAGGTTAAGATCACCTCCTGTCAATCACAGGTCTCCTCATCACAACCTCCCCTGCTCCCAGCACTGGAAAGGGAAGGGTATCTAGAAGACAAGGACCAGGACTGAATGGTGGTCATGCAGGCAGCTCATTGGTCCCAGAGGCAAGAGGCAGCCCCCTTCTGGGCCCCATGATTTAGACTTGACCTATGGGTCACGACTCCTTTGGGGGTCGAAGGACCCTCTCACAGGGATCGCCTAAATACATCCTGCATATCAGATATTTACATTATGATTCATAACAGGAGCAACATTACAGTTATGAAGTAGCAACAAAAATAATTTTATGGTTGGGGATCACCACAACATGAGGGTCGCAGCAGTAGGAAGGTTGAGAACTGCTGATTTAGGGGATTCCACTTATCACAGACACACATATAACTATCTTTATATTCATTAAAGAATATTCTAAACACCTGTTCTGTGCATAACACCTTTTAGGCCCCAGGGAAATGCTTCTACCCAGTGCTTGTTCTATTTCCTCAAATTAACTGCATCTGAAGCCCTTGCTTTTAGCCATGCAGTGGCTCTCCAGTACCCCAGAAGACAGTCTAGACCAACAAGCCTCTCCACAGCCAGAACTTCTTTGTTCTTTAGCCTCATTCCTCCTCACTTTCTACATATGGAACCGCTTCAAGCTTCCTGACATAGTCCAGCACAGGCCCCCTTTCTACATAACCCTTACTCGGTCACCCATTGAAATAGGCTACCCCTTTCGTACTCCCGTTGTGCAACTCTTGGGCCCTGTCCCCTTCTGTTTCCTGGCAGAGCCATTTGTGTGTGTTTATTATCTCTTCCAGGAGGTTGTAAACACCTTTAAAGGGACCTTTACCTTAGTCACATTACTCCCTACTCTGAAACCTCCCATAGGGTCTGACACACAGTAGGTATTCAATAAATATTTGTGGACTGAGTACAATTTGATAGCATTTTAAACTGTCCCAACTTGTATTTATTTTCAAAGGGGAGAAAGCAAACCCAAAATATTAAATGGGAACTAGAAGGCTTTTAGTCAACTTTTCCAAATCCTTTCATATTGCTCCACTTCTGCTATTTACCAAGTAAATACGGAAATTAAAGAGCAACTGCAAACTATTTTAATGGTTAGATTTAAATTCAATTTTTTTGAATCAGCACAGAGAAATGTTATTTCTGAAGGCCCTTAAGTGAAAAGGACTGGAGAATATATTAAATGAAACTCAGGGGGAAAAAATGAATCTCAACCTGATATTCACAGCTTTGAAAGAGGAAATACACAACAGCATTCTTAATAATATCTCGTAATTCCCATAGCACAGGAATGCCAGCATGTCAATTCAGGTGCTTATCGTTCAGCGCGGAACACACGGAGCACCCTCTGAATGTCCTGCTGTTAAGAGCTACCATTGCAGAAGGAACTTTCACTTCAGAAAATTCAAGTTCGCATCATGAGTCTTCTCCATTTTAGTCCCAATTCTGGTATATGTTTTATTGGTTAAAATGAATAATTTCTTACTGCAGAACAAAAAATAAGCAAATTGGCACACTCGCTTTCTAACTTAATCCAAACCCATGTTGGTACCAACACAAATAAATCACGCCCAATTTTGCAATGTCTTTAAGACAACACAATGGCTTATCTTAAAACTCCCTTAGTCATATTATAAATAGATCACATAACACAAATCCATATTACATTATTTTGGCTGCAAAAAAGCCAATACAAATACTTAATGTGGATAGTACTGAAGAGGAAAATACTCTACAGGTAGCAAGATGTTGACCAGAGCTGCCTGCCGGACAGAATTTCAGCTGTGAAACCAAATCCATCCTCTTCATGGCCCCTGGAGTGAGCTTGCCTCTGCCTTGCTGTTAGCCACGCAGTGACTCCAGAGCCCCAGAAGAAAGTATGCTAGCAGACCAACAGGCCTCTCCGTAGCCAGACTCCTCTTTGTTCTTCAGCCTTATTCCTCATCACTTTCTACACATAGAACCACTTCAAGTTTCCTGCAGATTCCTCTTTATTTTATACCTCCATGGTTTTCCTCAAAATGAAAATATCCTACCAACTCCCACCCATCCTTTCTTCCCTCCTCTGAATCTCTCTGCCTCTCGGCCATTAAATCCTTCAAAATAACGCTTAGCCAAGCAAATCTGCTCCTGAAGATATACCCAAGAGAAATGAAAACATGTCCACATAAAAATTGTACACAAATGTTCATAACAGCTTTATTCATAGTAGCTAAAAAAAAATGGAAACAACTCATTTGTCCATTGACTGATAGATAAATAAAATGTGGTATGTCCATATAATATGGCACTAAAAAGGAATGAAGCCCTGATACAGGCTACAACTGAATAAATATTGAAAACACTATGCTAAGTGACCATATAAGATTCCACTTGCATTAAATGTCCAGAGTAGTCAAATCTATAGAGACAGAAAATATAATAGTGGTTCCCTAGCTCTGGAAGTTTTGCAGGGAGATGGGAAGTGATGGCTAATGGGTATGGAATTATTTTGGGAGAGATATTGAAAATGTTCTAAAACTGATTGTGGTGACGGTTGCACAACTCTATGAATATATAAAGCCACTAAGTTGAATACTTTAAATGAGTGAATTGTATGGATTATCTCTCAATAAAGCTGGTACAAAAAACAGAGCTCCGGCATCACCACCTCTGGAAACTCTCTCTGACCTTTTCCTGCGCAGTTTGTAACTCCATCCTCTAATCACCTCTATCCTGGGCACATGAAACTCATCGCCCATTTATAACAATTAAGAGCAGTCATTTGGGCAAGTACTTTATACCCAAATCTTATTTAATGCTTTTAATAAACCTGTGAGATAAATATCATTATCACATCACTTTGCAATTAGACATATCTTTAAGGACATAACACAAATCCCTATTACATTACATTCAACGACAGAAGTTGCATACATGTGGCCTTCAGGTCTAATGTGATCCTGTGGGATTTTTTTTGTTTGATCCAAAGTCACAATGTTTTTAAAAACGTTAAATTAGTTGATAACATTCTTTACAGCTGGAGAGTTTATGGAAAAATCCACTTTGCTAACTTATCTTGAAACACAGAGGGCCTAATGATAAGATTTGACCAGAGCCTTTAAATCTGGGAAGCCCTCTCCAAATTTGCCGCCACCCTCTTCTCTCCTCCCTATTGTCTCATATCCAGCTCACTATGTAACTGGTGCTACCTGCGTAAGGTAAGCCTGTAAGCAACAACTGCCCCTGCACATGGGAGTTAAATCCTTTATCTACCAATAATATGTTTACATAAGTATACCTTTTTAATTTTAAAATATTCATACTCGGAAAATTAGAAGAAAAAATATTAAATTTCTCATAATCCCAACTATCCAACGACTAACATTTAACATCTTAGTATCTTTCCTTACAGCCTTCTTCCTATGCATATTTTTGCATAATTTTAATCATAAAGTAAATCATGTTTGCATATTGCTTCCCATTTAAAATTATAACTTGAATCTTTTAATGGCCTCATGATATTGCATTGTATGTATATACCCTAATTTATATAACTTGTCCCCTGTAATGGGACATTTAAATTATGTCTTATTTTTCAGAGTAATAAGGCTGTAATTATCTTTCAGAAAACAACTTTTTTCATACTTCAAGCTATGTCCTCCGAGTAAATTGCCAAGAACAGAATTATACTGTTAGAATCTTCATCTGTGTTACCAGACTTTCATTCACGTTGGACCGATTGCCACTCTTACCAGCAGTTGAGGGTTCACCAACCCATTTTTCATTAAAATGTTCTCTTCTGAAAACTTCAGTTGTAATGTGTAGGGCTAGCTGCAGACAATCCGAAGAAGTCCAAGGATGTCCAAGATGCTATCACTTGCTCTTCACTCCCATTCACACCTTCACCTCTACCAACCTTTATCTGCCTCCCTGCACCCCCTCCCCCTTCAGGCCTGTAGTGCCTCTGCCTTCTCCACCCCAATCCCTATTGCACTTGCTGAAGCCAGATTTAGGAAGCAATAGACAAGTGGGGAAGTGTGCTCGTCTTAAACAGAATTTGTATCTACAATATTTCCCGGACCAGCAGGCTGATAGAAAGCCTTGGGGTAACCAGGACCTTCCTATGGTCCTTGAATTTCACCCCATAGAAGGCTGCTGGCCTGTTTTGAAAGAATTATTTTGGAGAGGGAAAAAAGAATTATTTTAATTATCTTTATTTTTCCTGATTGTAGAACTAATACATGCTCCCTATCAAAAAGCCTGGAAAATATTTTCTCCAAAAAGAATTAAGAAAAAAAACAAAATCACCCAGATTGCTCAGCGAATTTGTTTGGAAGCCTCTGAACAACCTGTGCTCTCATCCTGAGCTCCTGCACAGTCTCCAACCCAGGGAAGAAGCTGGTGCGGCCTGTTCCTTTGTGATAAGCTCCCAGAAATATACTCAACCAGGTCACCGGAGTCAGAACCAGAAAAGGCCATGTAACCTCAGAGGGCTTTTGGAAGTCTAGTCCAGCAGTTCTTCCCTTAGAAGATCGCGGGCTTCCTGTCCGTGTATGGAGTCCAGTGGTATTTCCTGGAATTCAACCACCTTCCTCTCTATAGAGAGGAAGGAGACAGTTTAGAACCCCAGGCACTCCAGAATGGAAACTCAATTATTGGCATAAATGTCTCTATGCTGTTTCCCTGGAGTATGATTATCACATACGTTCTGTTTTGCTTCTGGTTTATAATACTACTGGCCAGACATTTGACTCAGGTCAAGTTGTTGACCTTTCCTTATGCAGCTAAGTTTTCCTTGGACTTGCACAGCTTTCAAATTAATTTGTCCTTGGGAGACAGTATGTGCCGTGGTGAAGGGCACAGGCCTTATGACGATGAGCTGTGGGAGTGCAGTCATGGTGACCCAGGCACTTTGGTCCATGGCTGGTTGGCATGATAAAGGGTATAAGTCCCTTGGAAGGCAACTTGTCATGGTCTATCAAAATTACAATGTATATAGTCTTCTGTCTATACTCTGGCTCTACAACTCACCAGCTCCAGGGCCTGGCTCAAAATTACAAAGTTTGTGACTTGTCCAAGCCTAAGACTCCTCTCTTCATAAAAATCCCATCCACAGGAGATACACCAGTAACATGTCTGATGTAGGGCAGGCCCATGGCACATGCTCAGGAAGTGGGAAAGACCACAGATACCTTTTGCTCTTCACTTTCTCCTTCTTCCAGGTGCCCCCAAAGACACTGATTCTTCCCCTTCTAGCTGCCAACATTCCAGAAACAGACCCAATTGACTATGGATGGAAGGGGTGGGCAGACACTCTGGGTTGAAATCAGATCAGGGTTCAAATCTCAGCTAAGTCCATTGTTACTAACAGCGTGGACTTGAGCAAGTGGCTTCAGTTTCCTCATTTGTAAATGGAAGCAATGACAATATTAATAACCACCATCTTGCAGGGTTGTTGTAAGGACTAGCAATGATGTTTGTGAAGTGCCCAGCACAGGACTGAGGATGTACTGAGTCCATGGAAGTTATTTTGAGGAAGAGGACAGGAGGGGCTGGGAGAAACAGGAAATGGCTCTTATTCCCACCACTTGCTCTTCCAATGTAGCAAGCAACTTAACTACTGAAGGCCAGTAGCTAAGTCTTGTCCTCATTTAGCTTCCTGGGGAACAGAAAGCATCTGGGTTAAAAATTTAGTGGAAATGTAGGCTCTCTGTTCTTGACTTCATGCAGGAAAGATTTCACAACACAAGTCCTGGTGCTTTTGAGAGTACGTCTAGTAAAGCTGGAAATAGATAAATGAAGGGCTTAAGAGAAGAGGCAAGTTCATAGCAACAGGAGTGAGCCTAGGTGTGGCTACCTTGGCCCTTTAGAAACAAGTTTCTGAAGCAGAAGGGAGCCAGCTGGCATGCATGGACTCAGGAAACAAGTTACCAAAGCAAAAGAAGGGCCCTTGGGGAAAGAAAGCAAAGATACATGCCTTAGGAAAGAAGAGGGAAGGTGCTGGCATGCTCCAGAGAGGAAGAGAGAGAGAGAGAGAGAGAGAGAGAGAGAGAGAGAGAGAGAGAGAGAGAGAGAGAGAGAGAGAATATGAATGTGCACTGGGTTCTTTGCCTTTAAGGGTTTTATCAAGGCAGGAGTTTTAGGGGAGGATCTCAGAAGAATATTCATCAGCTCTCCAGAGGCAGGGGGTCATTAGTCATGGCATCTGGTCCTGATGTCAGCCAAGGTGTAGTTGTCCCTTGGGCTGGTTTTGCTGCCTTTCTGGGTCCAGAGCTGAAACATGCCTGAGGCCTAGATGTTATCTTCAGTTTGACCCAAACTCTGTCTCTGTGATCAACAGACCAGGAGGCCTTGTTCCTAAGATTATTTGATGCTGCTCAGAACCTCATTGTCCTGAGGGCTTAATGCTTACGGGAGTGTTTGTGCAAGGGAGAAGGAGGCAGGTAAGTCGGGTGCTGGATGAGGCCAGTTTGAATCAGGTATGTATCTCAGTTTCCCCATTCCCCTTGCCAAGGAATTTTCCTAGCTGCTTACTATTCTACCTCACTCATTATCATATTACCATTCTCAATGAGGGTCCATCAAACCATTTCTGGGTAGGTCACCAGTCAAGAAAGACAGGGTGAGCTAAACAACAACTTTTTGAGCACCTTCTGCGAGCCAGACATTGTCCTCAGTCCTCAGGCTACAAACAAGGCAGATGAGGCCCCAGTTCTCATGACACTTACACTCACTTCAGTGGACCGTACACAAATGAGCACAGAAAATAGGACCGTATTTGTGGGGTTCTGTCCAAAGGAGATGGTTATGAGGGCAAACTGGGGAGCTCAGTGGTTGGTTTAGGGTTTGAATGTGCTACTTTCATATTGAAGATGTCTAAGTCTCCCGTTTTTTGAAAGACTGAGGACTTCAGACAAATTTTCATCAGAGGAGGAGGGGAGAAGTCAAGTTAGAGATCCAAGCACTATTCTCAGTCCTGCCTCCACCACCCACCACCCTCTCAACTGACATGGTAGCAGCTAGAGAAGATCACT
The DNA here is from genome assembly GCA_004026665.1 of Murina feae. NCBI lineage: Eukaryota > Metazoa > Chordata > Mammalia > Chiroptera > Vespertilionidae > Murina > Murina feae. Next base: position 80,004 of record PVJC01001933.1, read on the forward strand.
CCTTCTCAAGGTCCTGACACTCTGGGATCCCACAGCTAGATTTGGCATTAACCATCATATCAATGTGATGTCATTGCAAAATTAACCATAATATCATTTTTATGTCATTGCAGACTTTTTTTTTTAACTTTCACTCTTGCTAAAAACTATGTGCAGCACTATGTATTATGGAGTCAGGTTTTTACTGGGCTGGACGTGAAAGGTCACATTTTTGGCAAGATGTGGATAAGCAAAACCCCATGTGTGCCTATAAAACTAAATAGTTATTCCAAAGTATCTCTTACTTAGTATGGGCCCAGGATGTTTCCCAGATTTTAAAATATATAATTTAAAATTCATGATTCTCTTGAGAAATGCAGGAAAGTAAAATAAATCTTCTCTTTTATATACAAATGCCTCAAGGAAAGCTGAGTGTCATGTAAATAGCTGCAGATGGCAATGGAACAGTATTACAATAGCCCCTATAAATTCTGAAGTTCGCCAAGTGGACCCTAAGTCTGCAAATTCTGTTCCTTCTCCTTGGAATATTCTCTTCCTTCCAACTTGCACCGACTTCAACGGAAAATTTTCTCATTTTCCTTTAGTTAAAACTGAGTTATCCCTTTTGCTAAGAGATATTTATGTGATCTCCCCAACACTCAGTTAGTTGCCCCTCCTCTATGTTGTCTTAGCAACCTGAATCTTTATCACATGATTTAAATAACCTTTACCATAATGCTTAAATAATTTTTTTTTTTTGGCTTTGAACTTTTAGGCACAGAATGGTTAAAAATAATCCTTGGTTTGTAATGCATTATCATCACTGGTCTATGGTTAGCCCTGTTTTATAATTACTATTTTGTCTTATTTGTGTATTTATTTGCAACAGTACTGCCCAGTAGGAATATAAAGGAAGCCACACATTTAGCTTTAAATTTTCTAGTAGCCCCATTTAAAAAAATATAGAGTAACAGATGAAATTAATTTTAATAATATTTTTATTTAATTCAATATATCCAAAAGACTATCGTTTCCACATATAATCAATATAAAAATTATTAATGAAATATTTGCATTCATTTTTTTCCATATGAAGCCTCCAAATCTGGTATGTATTTTGCATTTAAAACATATCTTAATTAGCTCTCATCACATTCCAAGTGATCAATAATCATATATGACCAGTGGCTATCATATGAGACAACGTATATTTATAATATAACTCCATGCATGCATGACCAAAAACAAGAAATAGAATATTACCAATAAGTTATATCTACCTGTAGACTCTTCTTGCAACCCGTTTTCTGTCAGCTGGTCTGCTGGTTCAACTGGGTGTTAAGTTCATGGAGGACAGAATGTGTACACATCATACAGATGCTTGCGTTTCACTGTCTTCTCAAAGTGTGGTCCCTAGGCCACGGGAGTCCCTGAGACACTTTTAAGTCCAGTAGTTTTATAATAACATTAAGATTTATTTGCCTTTTTTATTATGACATTTGCACAAATTACAAAAACAATGGTGTATAAAGCTGCTGGCACCTTATCACAAATCAAGGTGAGCAGCCCCATACCATACAAGTAGTCATTGTAATCTTTAATGCTGTGCAGTTTGGGTTTAAAAATAGGAGATAGCTGGGGTTTTTTTAAATTTGATTGATTAAGCAGTAAAATGTATTAATTTTGTTAAATCAGTGAATTCTCGTCTTTTAGTATTTTGTGTGATAAATGGGGAGCATCAGAGAGCACTTTGCTGCACACTGAATGAAGTACAATTTGTCCCAGAAAAGCACTTGTGTGATTGAGTTATAAGCTGAACTAGTGGCTTTTTTTTTTTTAACGTAACAACATTTTTACTTGAAAGAACAAATGATAGACAAACGATGGCATTCAGAGTTGGGGGTTTAGTGGACATTTTCTCAAAATAAGCAAAATTAACCTGTCACTTCAAAGGAAACAATTGACAATATTTATTTGACAATATTTATTGACAGTATTTATTTATTTTTTGACATATTTATTTATTGACAATATTTATTGACAGTAATAAAAATGTGGGCTTTCAAGGGAAAACTCTAATTTTGAAAAATTTGTAACCACCACTGTGAATTTCACAGTTTCTCAATCTCTAAACACTTTTCGGAAGAGCTCAGTGGTGATATTAACAATGTGGCTTTTGAGAGTTATGATATAAAGAAGTGGCAACATTTGGAAGATATGGATAACGCAGGGAGCCAATATTTTACAAATGACCAGTGCATGATGTTTACAAAACCATGTATGGGAGAAAGAACCATTCAAAGTATGTGATAAACCAACGGGTTTTAACATAACAGAAAACAAATGTTCATTGATACAATTTCATATTTTACATTTCTAGGAACCTTTTAGAAACTATTACTTATTGAGTTTTGGCCTAATATCAAACATTATCCACAATCATCTTAAAAGGCTCCTAAAATACCTCCTTCTTTTCCAATTACATACGTATTTTTTCACATGTAATACATATGTATTTTTTTCTTAATCTACTTCAACCAAAAAACATAGTGCAACAGATTGACTCCAGAAGCAGATAAGAGAATCCAGCTGCTCTCCATTAAGCCAAATATTAAAGAGGCTTACATAAATGTAAAACAATGACATTTTACTCCCTAATTTTTTGTTTGGGAAAGTATAGTTACTGTTTATAAAACATATGTTATTTGTGTTATTACGTATCAGGTTTATTATTGCTACTCTTAAATAAATTAATGTTAATATTTTTAATTTCTCAGTTTTAATTTCTAATACAGTAAATATTGATAGATCTAACTGAAATAAACAAAAGCTCTTTGAGACCCTCAGTAACTGTTAGAGTGTAAAATATTCCTGAGATGTAAGTTTAAGAACCACTAGCCTAACACATTTCCTATTATGTTATGTTATGTTATACTATATGCTGGCATGCCTGGTCAGTCTGGGTGACGGGCTGAGGGCCGTTTTCAGACTGCCCATAGCCCCTTCAGGTTTTGGGTCCCTACTAGGGTACCTGGACAGCCTGTGTGAGGGGCTGATGGCTATTTGCAGGCTGGCCAAGCCCCCCAGTGGGGTTCTTTACCCCACTGGGATGTGGCCAGCCTGGGTGCAGGCCTGAGGGCCGTTTTTAGCTTTCAGGCTGCCCACAGTCCCTTCAGGTTTTGAGTCCCTACTGGGGTACCTGGCCAGCCTGGGTGAAGGGCTGATGGCTGTTTGCAGGCTGGCCAAGCCCCCTAGTGGGGTCCCTCACTCCATTGGGGTGTGGCCAGTGTAGGTGATGGGCTGAGGACTGCTTTCAGGCTTTAAGGCTGCCCACAGCTCTCACTGACCCAATGTCCCAGCAAGGCTGGCTGGAAGCAGGTTTCTGGGGTTTATTTATCTTCTATAATTGATACACTGTTCCTTTAAGCCGAGGCCTAGGCAGGTAAAGCAGCCATCTGTTGGCTTCAACTCCGAGGCTTCTATAATTGAGACCATGTTGCAAATATGTTGTTGCCTAGAGCCGAGAGAAGCCCAGGCATCTAGCAAACAGTTTTACTCCTGCTGTAATGGAAGCTGCCTGTTTACTCAGCTCCGTGACTGCCGGCCTCCATTTGGCTGGGTTAATTTGCATACAGCCACTCTGATTGGCTGGTGGGCATGGCTTAGGTATCCCAAAGAAACAGTCAATTGCAATATTATGCTTTTATTAGATTAGATTTATTATATTATACTTAGCTTTTATATTATTCTTAGCTTATATATTATACTTAGCTTATATATGATATATAGCTTATGTATGATATATGCTAATATATAAGATATATTATATTATAGCTTTTATAATATATTTACTATTATACATAGTACTACTACTTTACAAGTGAGCAAAGTTAATACCACAACTGATGGGACAAATCGAAATCAACATCATGTGCTTTCTGATGTGATGTACGAGAGAGACATAACATCACTTCTATGATATATTAACATATATTACATTTTGAATTCCTAACAAAAATGTACATTCTGAATCTAATCATGAAGTAATGTCAGACAAATCTAACATCAACATTCTGTCAAATATTATGCTTGTACTTTTTGAAAATGTCAATATCAAAAAGACAAAGCACAACCAAGAAATGGATGTCATCTGGGAGATCCTTTTACTATAGGAAATATTAATGACAATTGGAAAAACCTGAATAAAATCTGAACTTGAAAAATAATAGTCTTAATGTTAATTTATTGATTTTGATCATTGTACAGAGGTTATAGAAGAGAATGTTCTTGTATACAGTGAATAGAGGAATTAATTTCTGCTGCTTTAACTCTCAAATGGTTCAGAAAACAGTCTGAGAAAGAGGAGAGAAGAGAGAAAACCTGGTAAAATGTTGATATTTGAAACCTGGGAAAAGAAAATCCAGAAACTTTTTTGCATTCTTTTTGCAATTTTTCTGTTAATCAGAAATCATGTCAAAATAAGGAGTTAAAGGGGAAAATTTTACTAAATAAATACATAGTGAATCCTTTTGTAGATACTCCACCCTCAGCTTCTAGATTTAGTTACTAGGAGGATTAAATGGAGGGGGTTATTATATCATGATATTGCATTAATAGTATATGCAAAAAGTACCTCTAAAATTTAACCTCTCTTGTAATTTTTCTGAAATGGACATTTTCATTACATGAACTCCAAACTATTTTATTTTTACTTTGATGTGGAGGGAAAAAGGATCATTTGCCAGCCTCTGACACTGACCATGAAGAGAAAAGAGCAATTATAAAATTACTCCTGGAAGAATTTAGAAAGACATTTGTGTCAAATCGGTAGGGAATGTTAGCGTAAGCTGCTTCTCAATTCCAAAAGGTTTTTGGTGGCAGGGGGAGAGGGTGGGACAACTGTATCAGTGACTCTTGGTTCCACTTCTCTGGTCTGCAAGTGCCTTGCCTGTGGTTGACTAGTTTGTGTGGAAAAGCAGCCGGGCCGTGGAGGATTGGCTGAAATGTGTGTGGTTAATAGTCTAGCCTTATGTGTAATTAGAAGCTGATCATGCGCGTGAGCAAAGGTGGTTTTTATTGTTGTTGTTGTTTTAAACAACACACCCTCAGTCTTATCCTTAACATTTCAATTCTGCAAAAGTAGCCTTGCCCGCCTCCCTCTAGTGGTTCCGAGTAGGATTGCCATGGTCGGAGAAGCCACCGTTTCTGATTATGGGTGGCTTCCCTGTCCAGAAAGGGGTGGTGAGCATTGGTTCTTGTTTTATGAGCAAGAGCCTTATAAATTACTTCACTGACCTGGGTTAAGGTTATTAAAATTTAGAGAGCTTAAAGAAATCTTCTGAGACAACAAAGTAAGGGCTAAATCAGTGCAGGAAGATTGATCAACTGACCCTCCTAGAGGAACCCACTGGCTTCCCAAACATGCTGACAATTCCCAAAGCCATGCTTAGTATGAAATGCAAAGCCTTTACTCTGCATGTGCTGACCAATCCATTTCCTATCATAATCTCAGGTTCCACGGGCTCCACCACCCTGCTTTATTTTTTATCACGAGCATCATATCAGACATTAGATTGTGCATCTGTGTGTCTGTTCATTGTCTCTTTGACATCTTAACTAATAAAAGCGAAATATTAAAATTAACCGTTTCTCCGGGACGGGGGTAAGCCACGCCCACTAGCCAATCAGAATGGCTGTATGCAAATTAGCTCAGGCAAGATGGCGGCCGCAGCCCTGGAGGCCAGCGCAGTGCCAGCGGCAGGGTGAGCGAGATGTGGGGGTGGGCCGG
>PVJC01001934.1:0-85684 GCA_004026665.1 Murina feae
ATTGGGCCAAAGGAGGAAAAGAAACACATGGTCACAATTCATCTGCCGTTTTTCTTTGGCAAAGTGTAAACAGGCACAAAGGCAAGGTCTCCTGCAGTCTTGCTAGAAGGCCGCCGTCCTGTTCCACAAGTCAAAATCGGAAACATGGCTGTGAGGACAGAAGGAAGGAGTGGCCACAGCTGAGCAAAGAAACTTGAAAACAAATAAGCGAAGGCACATCATCCACTCCATGTCCCTACAGCCATGCAGTCCTTCATTGTTTCAGGGCACTGTCTTTTTCTGGGGACCCAGTTATCCAGATAGACGTTGACCTTCATAGAAACAGCTAAGAAGTCAAAATCGAACGTAGGTCATCACAGAGAGGCGCTGGGGCACTACATGATGTCTGGGAAGTGGAGCCAAGAAGCTAAATGGAAACCTTAGCTCTCCAACAGAAACACAGCCACGGCGCATCACGCCGTTCCCCCGTAAGGCAGTGTTTAAGCTTCATAACAGTGATGGCACCTCATTTTGCATAGATTGTCTTCTGACAACTTGAGTAACTCAGCCAGGGCTCAGACGTACTGTCACACAATGCTACGCACTTCAGCCAGCACATAGGTTCAATTTTATTTAACCCGAGGATTCCCGACCGTGATGCAGAGTTCTGGCAGCCTCTCTTTCACTCCTACCTAGGGTATTTTATTAAGTGCTTATGGTTTCCTTGAGACTTATACTCATAATCGAACAGAAAGCAGCCAAGACAAGCCCTAACAGCTTCTCAGCGGGTAGGCGTGGCAACCTCTCCCCTTCTTCCCCTGGTGCCACACATCCTCGCGTGGGAGTTCTTCTCGGCTAGGCTGGCGTGTTTCTCTGTTTGTGCCCATCTCAGAGGCCTGATCTCACCTGCTTGTTCGGTGCTAGGATGATAAGGTTGGGAAGACCTTATTGACAATTAGATTTCTGTTTGACATAAGCTGATGTGGTAATAGCCAAGTAAAAACCACTGGGAGCGTTTCAGGTATCCCCTAGTCTAGCCTTCTGGTCTCTTTTCCACATCTCTAACCAGAGGATATTCATTGACTCCCATGGGAGTCCATTTCAGCCTGGGGCAGTTCTAATCGCAGTAAGGTTGTTTCTTAAAATCAGGAGACATCTGTTTCCCATGTAACTTTGAACCACTGGTCCAGGTTCTGTCCTCTAGAACAAAAAAGAACAAATTCAACCTCTCTCCGACTTTCTATCCACGGATGTATAAAAACCCAGATATCTTTAATTTATGAATTTACTCATTCAGTCACTCAGTTTGCATTTTATAGTGTCTACTGAGTCATAGACCAAATTGAATAGGCCTGCCCTTTCACCTAAGGCGGTATCTTTAGTCCATTTATGCTCATTTCTCTTTTTCAATCTAAAATCACGCAGTTCTCTCAACTTCTCATAAAACATCTTAGGCAACCACAATCTAAATCTCTTCCTCCAGACTTCACAAGGAAAATGCAATTACTAAGAAGAGTTATTGAGGATCCACTGTGCATGAGGTCCTAGGCGAGCTCCTATAATATTCTCAACCACCCTGCAACTGTTATCAATCATGTATTAGCTACGAGAGACTGGCTCAGAGAGATGAAGTAATGTATCTTGGTTCATATGTAAATGAGTCAATACATGGTAGGTAGGATGTCTGAACAAAGACTGACTCCAAAGCCTCCAGTCTGAAGGTGCTCCTTTTAGGAGCAGTACCAGGAATTGAAGACAGTACTTCGTATGTGTCTTCTCCATGGTAGAGAAGACCATTTCCTCCCTGATGACAGCAAACAGCTTTCAGCAGTAGCCCTTTCTTTTGGACCCTCCACTGTATCATATAAAACACCGTAAAGCACAATGATAGCCCACATGAACTCTATTTTCTGTTGTAAATTTTCTGAGGGGATTGAAAAACATATTTGCTTTTGAAATAATTTTTTTTAATCTAGGAGTAACCCATTTAATTTATGATTGACAATGATTTCTTGGCAAGCACCACGCACACTCAGGAATTCTTATAAAATGAGAGAATGTGACCTACAAATTTTTGAACGCAATGAAATTTTTATGAACACTGGGTATAACAAATAATGAAGTTGAAGTCCTGTTACATTTTGTAGATGTTTAATTAAACATTTATTAATGTCAATTTATCAATTTTGTGTTTTGGAAACAGTAAATCTGTTGAGATCTTAAAACATTTTTATAGGCCTTTGAAAAGAGCAAGGCTGCAAGCCCTGTGCTGCCACTGACTAAATGATGCTGGGTCTTTCTCGTTCTTTCACAGGAAACAGAAGAGCCAGTACAGCTTTATGTGTGACTTAGGTGGCCTGAGCTTCTTTTGGAGAACACAGTGTTGATTTTCTTTCTTTCTATCTCAATGTGGCCGCTTTGGTTGTTCTGTCTGTCCGTCATGCTGAAAATCAGATTAAAGGGTATTATTTTGGACAACACTGTGTCTTTCAGCTTCCCTGGATCACCTTTTCTTTCACCCTTTTGGTCGGCTGGGTTGCTTCTTTGCTTCCAATCTTGGATGAAAAGTCACACTGATGCATCTGGTTTCATAAGCGGCCACCGAGGGGCTGGATAATGCAACCTGAAAGTGAGGGGGAGTTCACTTGGCTCTTGCCCAGTAGGAAACAGGAGAAAGGAAGGAGCCAGATAAATTCCCCATCCTTTCTCCCTTCTAGCCTTTCTTCCGGAGACGGCCTGTTTGCCAAACGGAAAGGCTGCTGTGCTTCTTCGTGGCTTATGAAGCCGGACAGCATGCAGATGCATCATGTTGTGTTGGGTTGCATATGTCTTTACGTTTATTTTTCCTTCACTCCCAACACTTTGGGTTTGTGCCATAATTCTTGCTTCTGGCTCTTCTAGAGAACCTTCTAGAGAACCCAGTTAAGAGAGTGCCAAGCATCAAGTTTTCATCCACAGATTTTGTCTCCTTGACCTGTTCTTTACATTGTGCTCTGGTTACCTTTCTCGGCTTCCTACTGTTGCTGTTGTTTTCCTCTTGGTTTTCATTCCCAGCTCTTCCTGGGATATCACGTTTTGTGGGGTAGACCCAGAAAATATTAAACTTTCTATTGACTGAATATCAAAAGCTGCTAAACTAGGTCGCTCTGATCCTGCCTGCATGCAATTAGATTTTTGAGCCCAGTTGCGATACCTTTTATTTATCCCTGTTAAAGGTAATCATTTCAGTCAGCTCATTATTGCTCCCGCCTGTCAAAAACATTTAGAATCATGATATAGTCATTTCCATGTTGTCCTCAGCTTTGTGCCACCCATAAATCTGATGAGACTTTTTCCCCTTTGTTCACTGATATTATATTATTCAGGCCATGATGGATAAAAGAGCCCTGGAAAACCTGTAGAAAATTTCCAAACCCTAATCCTCACCACTTGGACACACTTGTTTATTTACTTACTAATTCAATTGTCCTTGCCTTCCGGCAAAGGAACTCAATTCCATTCCACAAACCTACATTTAATGATTGCTGAACTTGTGCAAACTACAGTGTTACATGTCTCTTGTTGGGTCCTCAGATAAATGTGATACTAGAGAACTTTTATTGGTGAGGATTTCTCTTCTTTGAAGGAAGATAAGCCAGTGGTAGGGACATTGCAGGAAAAACTGGTCTTTGGGGTCACTTCTTATGTCACACTGAATGGTAGCTACCTAGTTCTCCAGGAAGGGCAGGCTCTGATGAAGGTAAAAAGAAATGCAAGTTAAGAATGCTCTGAGAACCTAGGTAAACCAGTGCAAGAATCAGCTTCTCCCACTGAAAACTGAGTTTACAAAGAAGGTGTGAGTTTAGAAATTAAAATAGCCTCCTTCCTAAGCACCTGACATTGCCGATGAAAATGCTTTGCCAATTCCCAAAGTCCTATCATGGGTGCAAATTACTCTGTCACGATAACCGTTTCCTGCTAACTTTTAAGGAAAGAGTGAGAGGTTTATTGAATGGCAAGAAGAGCAGCTGGCATTTCTGGTTTAGTACCTGGAATTTCAGAAAATGTCAAACATATATTGCTTTGAAGGAGAGAGGGAAAATGTCATGGGGAAAGAAAATGAAAAATTAGCAAAACTATTGGGAAACAGCATTACATCGGTATTCTCAGAAGTGTGTAAGGATTTTTTTTTAAATGTATCATTATATTTAAAAATGAACTTTTCTTGCATAGAAAGATGCTACTTCTAAGAAACTGGTGCAAATAGCCATAAGGAGGCAAAACAGGAAAAATACAAATCTCTGAAAAAAAAAACACAAAACTAGGAATAAAAGTCATAGGTTCAATCAGCTGGATAATTTGGTAAATACCCTGGTGAAATACATGGAGAGCAGAAGGCTAAGCATAATTTGATATATAGGTCAAAGGATGACCCTTAACAGGTGACTTAATTCCAAGGAAAGCCATTGATTAACATTCACCAGAATGCCAACAAAACTCGGGTGGGGGTGGGGAGGGGGCAGTACACTATTTTTTTTTTTTTTGTAATTTAAAAGTCTCCAAATTCACAGACATGCCTTCTTCCCCTTTTATTTGTGTTCTATTTTATGGTTTCAGTCTAGAGTATGGCTCACTGACTCTAATTCTTGCCAAAAGCAGACATCCAATAGCTACATTAGCACATACATCAATCATGCACACACATGGGGAGAATATTTCGCTAATAATCTCTGATAACGTCTGGACTATGGCAGAGCTGAGATGGAGAGACAAGCCTACCTCAGACATCAGGAAGGTGGTGGGGCCACATATCTGGTCCCAGCAGCTACCCGGTGGCTTCCGGGCAGTGGCCTCATGGTGGCAGCCCGGCGGCAGCATCTTCCACCACAGGGAACTGGAGGGGGAAAAACACGGGGAAAATTACACTGTTTGCAACCTAAATAAATCCCTAAGGATTTATGACTTAATCTTAGCGCAGCATCACTGAAAGAAACACAATCCAGTTAACGGAAAGTAATTTAAAAAGCAATTTTAATCTTTACTTGTTCTCCCAAGGAACATTAAAGGGGATCCCATTCATAATCTACAGTGATACATGAAAAATAATCCCCTTTCTTCTGCTTTTTAATTCTTGAACACACACGACACCCCACACATGGGGTCTCTTGAGCTTCTTTTCCCTAAACCCCTCACTCCCGGCTCTCTATCCCTCCTCTCCCCCCAACTCGCAGACACACACCTGCAGCCTCTTTTTCTCCTTTCCCTGGGGCCATCTAGACACACCTGCTCTAAGAATGCCATACTCTGCAATCCCCTACTGAAGGCAGCTCACAGCCCCCACTCCCTACCTCTCCCCCCTCTTTTTAGTTCCTTTTGTGGCACTGCCAGATCAAACATACGACCACCCAGTTAAATTAGAATTTCAGGTAAATGACAAATAACTTTCAGTATAAGTATGTCCCATGAAGTATGTGGGGCAGACTTATACTGAAATATCATTTGTCATTTTTCTGTAACTCAAGTTCAAATGGATGTCCTGTGTTTTTATTTTCTAAATCTGGCAATTCAAACATTTTGGAGAGTATTACTCACCAAAAATTCTTGTTCATAGCAAGGAAACAAATAAGACACACTTTTTTTGACACTTCCAGAGCTATAGAACCAAAGTAGCCTGGAATTTTCACAAAATTAGGCAGAGAATACTATTTTACTTTGTTCTTGTGGACATGAATCATTTTGTCCAGCTTTGCCCGTAAGAAAATGCTCGGTCAAAATTAATTTGCAAGTACAAATGAACCATGTTTGCTTACTCTCCATCTAGAAGTTTAGGATCTGTTCATCATAGTAGTTGATATGAAATAGTAGAACCAACTAGATCTTTTTTGAGTTAAAATAGGAGATTCCACATTATCTAAAAATAAATAAATAAATAAATAAATAAATAAATAAATAAATAAAGTGTCCCAAACACATCTCAACAGTGTTAACTGCATGTTAAATTTCAGCAAGTGTCGAACGCACATTTCTTAGTTTAGTCTTGAAGGCTATGAATCTATTCTAATCTTGTTCCCCACTTGACTGTGTCAAGTCCTCTGCAGTCAAGTTCAGCGCCACACAGAAGAATCAGGCTTGTTTTATGTTCTTCTTTGTTTGCCCTCAGACTGTACTCCCGCAGCTGGATCTCCTGCTTGACCCATCCGCTTGGTTCTAAATGACGTTTAGCTCTCTCCAAAAGGTCACAGCCAGCCTCCAGGGATGAAGATTCACAATCACTGGGCACCCAGTGACACCTCAATTAACAAACCCCCTGGGAGCAAAGTGCTTCTATAATAAAGTGTCAGTATTAAAAATGAGATTAACTTCTTATAAATCACATAGAACAGAGCAGTCTGCCTATGCTAACTGAGCAAAAACGCCTTCTCAAAGAGCTCCTGTTTGTTCCTATCCCCATTCAAAAGATTGATTCTACTCCAATGGCACCTCCCGACTCCCCCTGTTGGGTACCCTCCCTCACCTGCACCCCAGTGGAGATCTTTTGCCTTTGCACTCCACCTCCAACTCCGGTACCCAATATCTTCTCCACACTAACAACCATGATGAATTTACACAGACTCATTCTTTGCCAGATTATGTTTTCCTGGGAATTCATTTATTAAAAAAATATTTATTTAGAGTAACTTTTAGTCAATGTGTGTATTTTAACCAGCAACTTGGATGGTGGTGGGTATTAAAATCTTTGTCCCTGATCCAGGAGAGCCAAGAATCATATATCAGGCATACGTGGTTATATTTTAGGAAATGAGAGTGCATCTGAAATTACTCCTGAGTGATCAGCCTGATTTGGGAGGGAGTGGACAGAGGATCAAAGGTGCCATCTTTTATAGGCAAATGGTTCCCTTCTCTTAGAGAGAAGGAGGAAGGTGGGCCAAGTTTATGTTTCTGGAAGCTTATTTCCCATAGCAACAGGGAGTAGAGCAGCCAGTGAGAGTCTTTATAACTATCTTCTCTGAGGACCTCTCCTGACCTTCTGCAGTGTCTAAGAAAGTAAATGCCCCCAAGATGGTAGAAGGCAAAATGAACAAGGCTTGTGGGTTTTGGTGAATGTGCCTTTCTATTAGCAAAATGGACCAGGCAGGAGTGGGTCCATCTTCAAAGCCAGTAAACATTCCCTCTTGGCATCAGTAATTACATCATTGCAACTAAGACAGATTACATGATATCCTAACTGACATCACCAACATTGTTAAAACTAACCAAAAATAATGATCTTAATGTCAGCACAATATATTTATATTCTTTTAAGTTTTGTAACCAAATTTTGGGCAACTATCTGAAAGATTCATTATAAAATTAATTCTTTTCCTTTAAAAAAGTACACGTCTAACTAGAACATTACTGAGAATATCTAGCGTTTAGAGACTCAGGAAAGTGACATGCGGGGGTAGTAGTGGATGCTTGAATATCACTCATTCTTCTGTACTCAGGTGGAAGTGGAGGTGTTCCTGCCTTATTCATGTCTCTCTTTAGGCCATAAAAATAGAAATAAACAGAAGGGTGATGCACTGTGATGATGAATAACACTATTACAAAATAGTAAGATCTGTCTTCAGCCTGTGCCTGCAGTTTCTTGGCCTTTTTGTATGCAGAGGAAGAGGTGGGTTTTTATAGCAAATCTGCCTGTAGACCTAAGGGCCTTCCCACATCTCATACCCACTCCCAAGCACACCTTCTCACTTTGGAGCTCAAAAGGGGACTATTTTATGTGAAAAATTTGACATTTTACAATTTGTAAATTTAAGGCAATCTGCATGGTTGGTCAGTGATAAGCAAAAATAATATCCTATGATAGCTAGGTTTATCAGAAAGGAGATTTTTTTTTTCCAGCAGGAAAGTAAGCAACAAAATATGTGAGTATGAAGGAAATTACTCTTTGAATGAACCCCAAACTCTTGATTTTTCTCTCAATCTTCTAAGCCTTTCAAGGTGTTTTTTTTTTTTTTCCCCACTAAGTACCCATGAGGTTACAACACTTATGTATTGAATTGAGAACTCAAATGTTTGTGCACAGCAGAAAGAGTGAAAAGACCATTTCAATGTTCATCAGAGTAAAGCCCTTTGTACTCATGGATGCATGATCTCAGTGTGAGGCGGAACATTCTTAGTCCCTGCATGTCCCTCAGAGTGTAAAGTACAAGCTCACTGAAATGTCTTTTACTTAAACTATGGCTTACACTAATTGGGGTGGAGGGGAGATCTTCTCATAAGCTCGTGTTTGAATGGAAATTTTGTTTAGAAGCACTTTTGACATCATCTATTGACTGTAGGATCTTGGTTAAGACAAAATCCTACAAAGCACCCTGACACTAAACTTTTGGATTGAATTGGGGAAACCCCAAAGATATGTGATAGACCTTGCACCCGATGAGCACTGGGCTGTGGGAGCACCGTATTCTAGGAATCCTACTCCACCCTTGAAAGTGAAAGCCAGGACCTTTTTTTTCCCTCAGAGATTCCTTCAAGCTGGATATGAAGCTGGATCCAGACTAAACAGGGTTTGGTGGGTGACACCGGATGATGTTTCACAAGATTAAGATAAAAAATAATCATAAAAATTCTTCACCTTGATGCTCATTTCCCCAATAACTTCAATATAAATAATTCAAGTCAATTTGGGCTCACTGTCAGAGAAAGGAGTCAAAAGCAAGAGTGTAAAGATTGAGAGCTCAAATACCGCTCCTAATACTCTTGCTTTAGGTAGTGCGTGACTGTTAGTCGTTATTTCTCTCTCTCTTTTTTTTTTTTAAATATATTTTTATTGATTTTTTACAGAGAGGAAAGGAGAGGGATACAGAGTTAGAAACATCAATGAGAAAGAAACATTGATCAGCTGCCTCCTGCACACTCCCTACTAGGTATGTGCCTGCAACCAAGGTACATGCCCTTGACCGGAATTGAACCTAGGACCCTTGAGTCCGTAGGCCAACGCTCTATCCACTGAGCCAAACCGGTCAGGGCAGTCGTTATTTCTCTTGATGGGCATCTGTCGAGCTTCCTCCCCAAGAGATGCCATTTGGGGTGTCACATCCAATTTCAGGGATGTCAGTTAACAGCCTGTAAAATGTTCCTGGGATAACTCTTCTCAGTAAGAAATGCCTGGACAATAATGACCTTGTCATGGACACATACCAAGGCAGCCACTAAACAATGGAATTCTTTTCCGCTCCTCTTTGGAGTTCTGAGTGACAACTGTGGTCAGATGAAGGTGGAAAGAGCACAAAAACACGTGATTTCCAATATATTTTTTCCCTTATCTTCGGCCAAAAAAAAAATTATACCATTATGTCATTTTCGTGAGGTGCTCACCAACAGGATGCAAACCTCATTTGTCATCTTTTGATCTTATAGAAAATCAGAGTTTAGGGAATTCAGCTGGGCTGCCGGCATTCTTTGCTGTCAAGTGGAACGGCGGAAGGAAGGCAGCAAAAACGTAGGCCAATGAGAGCTTCTGGGCCCCCATGCTGATGCTGCCTGTGGAAATCCACAGAAAGATCTGCTCCTTGGCATCCAATTCAATTTGCAGGAGCTGTTTATCAAGTCCCCATGCAGACAGGATGTAAATAAGCCACTTAAATCTTCAAATACAATAATGAAAACTGATATTTGTAATTGTATCTGTGTGGCCCCACTGACTCAAACCTAAATGGATTTCCAACCTAATATTGCTAAATGAATCCTTGAAAAATGTGAGGTCCATTACAGGGGAAGAGTGGTATTGCTTCTCACATCCTGACACGATAGAGACATCTCCATCACTTTGCATGATTGAAATACATATTTTGTATCTGTCTCCTGAAATTGCCTTGCCACAGTGTTAACCCCATCTTTTGTGCTGAAAAAGTACCTGCCATGTCAGGTACTTCCTTCCACTTGCTCTAGTCTGGGAACAGTGGTTGTGTCCTGCCAAGGAGAGGGTTCTAGAAACAGAGAAAGACGTATGGACATTTCCCTTCCCATCCTCAATTCAAGAATCTCCCCAGAGAGGCCTCCGCAGAGTCTTCCCTTATTGTAAAAGGTTCAAAGACTAATTCTGTCACTTAACCATCAATGTGTCTGGCCAATTACAGGAACTTCTGTAAATCCCCACCACCACCTGGAAGGTGCAGTGCCACAAGCCCAGATACCAGATGCTGACATTAATCATAATTAAAACACAATTAAGTACTTACTGTGTACTCTATTAAATAGGTAGAGGGGAGAATCCTATATAATAAAAGCCTAATATGCAAATCAAAGGAATGGCAGAACAACCAGTGGAATGACTGGTCACTATGATGCACACTGACCACCAGGGGGCAGACACTTAATGTAGGAGCTACTCCCAGCCCACAAGCCCCAGGCCAGCCAGTGGCATGCCCCCCCATCACCCCACTGGTTGCCAGCAGAGGGAAGCAACCAGCGGTGGCAGTGGGGTGGGGCCGGGAAGCGGGTGGCATCAATCTGGCCAAAGTGGGTGCCAACAGGGGGATGGGGGAGGTGGGGCCCACAATCACTCTGCCAGTCACCCCACAGATCATCCCTGATCGCTGGCCAGGCCTAGAACCCCATCTATGCATGAATTTCGTGCATCGGGCCTCTAGTATAGTCATAATGACCATCACAACTTGTTTATCACCGATTTTCCCCCTTTCCCTCTCAATATGCCTATTACAAGGTTTCTCTTTCCACAGCAAGTTCCTTAGAATTCTTTGTTTCTGCCCACATGGATTCTCGAGTCCTCTCTCCTTTCTTCTCTGGCTCCGTTCTTTATTTTGTACAGAGGTTTGACCATCTCACTTCCTATGCCCCTGGTTCTGTGACACAGAAGACCCTAGACTGACAGGAGAAGGCTGAAAGAAGAAGAGGATGGGAGAACCACAAACATTTTAAGTTTATTTTTCCAAAATTTTCATTATACTCTTGAGCCTCAGCTTCCTTACCTGTGGAGTGAATATAATGGCAATATGCCCCTCATGTCAAGGTTACTGTGAGGAGTCAGTGAAAATGAATATAAAATCTCCTCCCACAGGATGGAGACATGCATGGTTGCACAATAACAGTTATCTTTTCCCCTGTTCCCATTGATATTTTGAAACACTCATCTTTTATTATGATGACTCTCCTTTCTGTGAATGATATTTTTAATAGTTGCACTTGTTTAGGAGTATTTTCTGATGTAGTAACTGTCAAAAAAGCATGTCCTAGTCTCTACTATTTCATACTTTTACCATTTTAAGGGGAGGAACAGAGTTTTGCTCATTTTGATATCTCCCATAGCACTCATCAAAATGCTTTAAATATATTTACTGCCCAATAAATGTTGGACCAAATTGCACCAGCGGATTATGCTATGGATTGAATCTCGATGCATTACCTAGACTTCCATATCTCATCTGGCCGGACTTGGGGCCACATTAGAAACGAGGGGAAATGATTAGGTACACATAATGTCAACATTGCTGGAAATGACAGCCATGTCCATCGGTTAAATGTAGCATCACTCCTTCCAGGGAGAAGGTTTCACTGGTTATTTCTCCCACAGCTAATGCATTTACGGTCTCCAGGCATGCAGCTCTGCAGTGAAACTTGGCAAAGCGTTCTGTGATAGCTTATAATATAAATTATTCAGGCAAGAGGAAAATCTTAATTCCCTTTGGCAGAAGTTCCTGTCCAGCATAATTATATGTTCCTTGTTGATAAAGTTGAACTTGGACATTACTTGTACCCATACAGCTTTCTGTCTTTCCACCTGTGGAAATCTCAGTTCCCAGTAAACAAAGGTTTCTGACACGCATGTCTTGTTTGAGAGTAGCATAGACTTTCACAAAATTAGTCATTTTGGTGCCCAAGTCTATAATACAATTGTTTTTGTCTCTTTGTATATGAGAAAAAAAAGTGTGTTCGGCAAACTTCATTAAAAACTTCATTATATTACTACGCTATGCTGGTTTTTCTTGTGTCTCCTCTCCCTTTCCTATTCTACCTTCTTTCTATAGCTTCCTCAATAGAAATAAAGTTTTTTAACTATTCAGAATATGCCATAGACTTTTTGCCTCTTATATTTTTTAGGCAGTTGCCATCGACATATATAATATAGAGATGCATGTATAACTGCATCTATAATAGGCAATTGCATGGTGAGTCCTCTGAACACACAACACCATCATAGCTTGGGATTCAGATGTAGCCATGACAGAAAAATTCCATTTCCCTGGAGTCATTTTTGCCTCTTTGTTGGAGGGGAAGTGCAAGCTTGCCAGCAGACAGAGGAGGCATGGAGAGGGAGAAGAGAGGCAACCCTACCCTCTCCACCACAGTCAGTGGCTGAAAATGAGGCTGAAACAGACAGCCAGCCCCAGCAAAGTCTCTAAAGCAAGTTGGCAGACACCGCTAGAAATATAAACAAAAATGTATTATATCATAGACCTCTCTTTCCCACTTCTCTTCACTCATTTCCCCCCCCAAAAAATAAAAAGCAATATTAACACCTGGTTTCCACAATAATTCCTTCACTTAAGGCAAATGACTCATGGAAAGTACACAGTATTTAAGAACACTTTGCATGTAAATTTCTAACTATATTAGTGATACATGATCAAGATTTTTTAAAAATGAGGAAATACAGAAAAAAATCACGTTCATCTCAATATTTAGAAGCAGCCATTTACTTTGACATATAACTTTGTTGTGTGTGCATGTGTGTGCACACATGCATATATTTTGCATTAACTTTAATTTGCTTAAATTATCGCTTTAAACAAATGAGAAAACTGCTTGAAATTACATTGCCATTTTCCCCCTACCACTCCTAACTGTGCTTAAGAGAACCATTTTTTACAAACAGCGTGCAAAGTGAGCTTTGAAAGCATATTTTCAGAGCGCTAGTAATTTCAGAGCTTCTAACAGCCAGATTTTTTGAATGGTAAGAACCAAGAAATAAAAAAGCACAGAAGGCAGCAAAGGGTAGAGAAAATGGTTGAATAATCAGCTGTGTTGTTGAAGTGGGTGGAGGAGGGAAGGCACCAGCCTCTCACATCTAAGCCTATTCAAAGAGAAGTGGGCTCCACTCGATGGGCACGCTGCCAGGACTCGGTAATAAAGGAGCGATGTAGGACTGCAACGTGGTGCTCTAGAAATACATTTTCCAATTAGTCATAAGTGTTTATTCATCAAGGCACACCACAATGCTTCCCATAACTGAGTTGTACAAGCAGCTGTAATTGGCAATTGGGAAGCATCAGCGCAAATGTTGTGATGTCTAATCCTGAAATCGTTCACGCTCCACATTGCCACTGAATGGTCCCCCTGTCCTGGAGTGGTGGCGTTGGGGACGACAGGTTTAGGCTCTCTATCATCATCAAGCATTACATTAGATCCATCTTTCCCAGTTTGTCTTTTTCCCTGATTGGTTTGAGGAAGAGAACTTGAAGCAGTTGAAAACAGTTCTTTCAGCGAGGATCAGGAATATTTTGTTTAAGCATAAAAGGGGGCTTGTAGAAGGACTAACTTAAAAATATTTTTCCAGGTCTTCAGAGGAAAACAGGGGGTATCAGAGACCCCCACTCCCCACCAGTTCCAACAAGAAGCTCAGGTGCATTGACACAAAGAGTTGTAGATCAGCCTGGATGGCAGGAGAGCGTGGGACAGCTCTGGATGGCTCTGCTTTGGTGACATACTGGATTTACCTCCTGGCCATTAATCTAGAACAATCTTTAAGCTAGGCAAGAAGTTCCTGTGAAAAGAAGAATCCCATGGATATTTCCAGACCTTTAAAAAGAAAACCATCAGGCCTGACAGTCTTTCAAATTAAAAATAAATCTTTTTTTTTTTTTTTGCACTTCCCAGTAGCACAGAACCGCAAATGATGACTTAAAATGCTCTCCTTTCATTATGTTCCAAAGTATTCAGGTACTTAGCATGAGAGGCTTGTGACAATTCAATCCATTTCTACTGTAGTCCCCACAGGTGGGGCTTCTCCCAGCTTCCTCAAGGACACTTTTAGACTAATAAGAAGCCAGCAACTTCCCTGGGGGGAGGTTACAAGGTAGAAAAATAGAATTTCAGGTGAAAGAAAAACTTTGTAGCAAAATTACCACTTCTGATAGACTGAAAATCAAGCTTATAATAGAGTCTTATTTATAAATAGGAAGAAGAGTGTAGCCAAAATTAGTCTTTGAAATAACTTTCTATTTTATCTAGCACTATTTGATCTTGAAAAAAGAGCTGTCATTAAAAAGAAATTTATTCTTTTCTCCTTCAAAATTTTAAGGGTACTTCTTAATTTCTAGGGGGAAAAAAAAGGAACCCACTGATTTTAGTGCATGAAGCTCACATAATATGGAGAGTTATAGACACAATAGCTTGAGCATTCATTTTACAATCATGGAAACAAAATAAATCATCACCCAAAGCCCTTTGCCTGTGTTTAATCCCAGTAATTAAAATGTTAACTTCCTTCAAAATCACAGACAACTGCCCTCCACTTTTGCTCCAGATTGCTCACGCACAGTCCAATCAAGGATCTCAGCGCTCATCTTCTTCATCAACAGGCTGCCTAATCTGGCCAGTAGGGCCTTCCAATCCCTTCTGATAAGCACTGTTGGACACTTCTTATGCATTCAATACATGCAGCCAAGAAGATCACTGTGGAACTAAATAGCCAAAGTATTAGAAGATGTGGCATACATTCTTTCTGAGCCACCCACCTGGCCTTGGAGATGATCAGCAAGCACCAGAGCCACCTGCCCAGGTCACCAGGCTCCCTTCCCGTGAAGCATCTGTGCTGGGTAGGTCATAGTACAAGTAGACGGTTGGCTGACAGTGTGCAGGTAAGGCAGTCTGAGCATCGAATGTAATGGAGAATCCGTTGGGCAAAGTTGGGTTGTGACAAGGAAGGGTTATGGAAAGCTGAGGTCCTAGCAGTCAGGGAAGCTTCTCAGAGCATGCTCTGGCCCAGAATTCTGCTCCACATCACTAGCTCTGCTGGGTTAGAGTCTCATCAACTCAGGTCTGTCACTCACAGTGTCTGCTGTTAGGGTATGGCCTTCTCGTGCCCCTGCTGGAGACTCCAAGCAGGGCCAGAGGCTCCACACTCAGAACAGCCTCCATGATATATTAATGCTCCGCTAGTGCTATCTTGAAATTATATTGCTTTAGTAAAAGAGGCCCTGCATTTTCATTTTGCACGGGGCCTGCAAATTACATAGCCAGTCCTGACAGCTACCCTGCATTTCAGGCTGCCACTGAATCTTCTCCACCTAGGAGCTGGCTACTCCCTCCTCAGGAAAGGGAACTGCTGGACTTAAAGCCAGAAGCTCTCCTTGAAATACAGAGAGTAGCCATCAAAAGCTAGTGTAGGGCTTTACGGAGATGCATCTGGTCTCCTCATGTAGAACAGGAAAAATGAAAGTGGCTCATCATGATCATTGGGATTCATTGATTTAAAGGTCAAGACAGGTAGGTACCTTGCTAGCTAATTGGGTAAATGTTGTTGTTCTTTTACCCTATGGATTTAGACTTCACTCTCAGGGGACAATTCAAGGTTTGCTCTTAGAAGGCCAACTAATAAGTAGCTGGTAGGTCTATAACTAATGGGCATATTGAAAAGGAATTGAGGGTGTACATGGAGCCCAACCTTGGAACAGGAGCTTTTCCTCCCAAACCACAAGACTAGAGAGCCAGGCAGCAAACCCACAAGGATACCCAGGCCACAACCCAGGACAGCAACTGTGGTCTCTGAGTTGGGGCATTGTTCAAGGGGTAGGACCTAGTGGTTGAGGGCTTCTAAAAGCACTCACTTAATTGTCGAGAGAAACTCCTGCACAGACTTTTGCACTGAGTGCTGAGGCTTCTCAACATTTTTCTCCCATCTCCACATCTTCTCCCTTTCATCACATTCCAGTTATAATCTTCTCCACATTTCTAGATCTTTTGAGTGTCAAATTCCCAGAGACAGTTATAGCACATGGGGCTGAGGATGAGTAGAAAGGGGGGAGCTCTGGGATCCTGGGCTAGGCTTGGGTGGGAGTAGCGATGTCATCACTCCAGTCATTCACTCTCTCACATCTCCAGGGAACAGACCGCCAGGACCTGCATCTAAAACAACCTTAGACTGGCCTCAGAGAGAGGAAGCCTCAAGGTGGGGAAGGAGGAGGGTGAGACCTCCAGTTTGCCTCTTCCCAGGAGCTCTGCACAGACTTTTCCCATCTCCATCTTCGCAGTTGTCACCGGTTGTGTTGACCTTTGCTTTTTCCATCACAAGGGACCTTGTTTGGCATAGAGTCCCACCTTTCATTTCTGTATCCCCAGCATCCCACATCAGTGCTTGGCTCCCAACGTTTGTTGAGTTAATTGTTAAAACAGGTTTTTCTTCAAGACATTTAGTGATTAGTTTGGCAGATAGAAGTCGCCATATTCCTCATGGGGTTGGCAGAGGCCAACATTAACTGAGACACATGAACAAAGAAGGAGGAGGAATCCAAGACCACCAAACATAGTCTGCTCTCTTGTTTTGTCCACTTACTTCTCACTCATCAAAGCAAAGATGGATAGGGAATCCTGGACTTTGAATAGCTCTACACTTGCCTGGCAGAGAGAGAATGCTGGACACAACATATGCTTAAGCCTTTATAAAGCCTTAAGTGTCAGGCTAGGGCATGGCAATGCAGCAGAAAAGGGCTTAAGGACTAGACCATACTCAGAAACCCTGGGTCTGGCTTCTGGGCCTGTGACCTACCAGCCATCGGATTGGAGACATCACCATTCAACCTTTTCCTACCTTTTGAGTTTAACCTACACAACAGAGATCATAATACCCACTTTGCATCCTGGGAGAATCATAGGAGATAATTGCAGGCGAAAGCACTTGCCAACTGAAAAGCATGAGACACAGGTGGAGTTCCAGTATCAGTGTCTGCACCCCAACTCCCCGAGGCCACAGGAGGCCCAGGCAGGAAGAAGAGTGTGAGCATCGAGGAGGAGGCAGGTGTGCTGATTTCATTCCAGCAGTCAACTGTGCAAGCTCTGGAGACCCCTGACATTCTCCAGCCCCTCTTTGGGGCAGTGGATTACTAGAGAATTTGTGTTTTTGCCCATGCAGATTCCCTCCTGCTTCCCAGAGCTGTTCCTCTCTGTTTTTTCCTCAATGTGATTACTCACTAATCCCTTCCCCTTCTCACATGTCCTGCTGACCAGACCCATATGTTTGACTCGAGCCTGAGCCCTGTGGACGCAGGCTTGGGTTCAAGACATTTGGTTGGAAAGACTCTCAAGGCTTCTACCATGAGGTTTACAAATACGTTCTCTTGCAACAATCAAAATGTCTTAGCTCAGAATGTTTTGATATTGCAGGTGTGTGTGTGTGTGTGTGTGTGCACCCGTCCAATGGTTATATTTAGTTGGAAGAAGGCTCACGGGCCAAAAAACCATTTGGGTTTGTTTGGATGTGAATTCAGAGTGTACAAGAGCATAAATATTACAGAGTTTATTCAAAATCGCATTTACTTTTAATCTGGCTGCCTCTTTACATTTTTACATTCCTTTTGCAGCCACAGACCCTGATACTCTCAAAGAAAATAACAAACTAGCTACTGCTAAGGAAATGCAAATTGGTTTGTTTGTTCTCTTACACTCCTGGGCAGTGAAAACACAAGCAATGGTTATTCCAAGGGTCTCAATGAACATACAAAGTCTTTGTCTTTCTTAGGAGTGGCTTGAAAGGTTAACAACTTTCTAAAGAGTTCTTTGTAACCAGAAGCCAATTTTATTCTTCTTTTGTCCAGCTGCAAAGTTCTTCCAAACTTGTTAAAGTTTCCCACACAAACACATCTGCCCTCATTTAGAAAAAGAAAAAAACAGTTTGCTTTGGGAAAATCTGTTGCTTGTGCTCCTTTGACATTTGCAAAATCCTCATGGTGGGCTGGGAGCTGCATGAAAACTCTAGAAGTGACTGTCCCAGGAGGGGCGGGGGGATAAGGATGCTGAGATGCCAGTACCCTGGCCCTGGGCTGGAGCTGGTGCACACCCAACAGTAATCAACACAGTAGGCATCTGTACTCAAAATGTGAAGTCTATGCTTATCCCACCCAATTCCAAGCCCCAAAGCCCTTCCTTCCTGGGTGAGTTTTCTGGTAGCTTGTTTCATTGCCTAAGAAAGGTCTCTTCCCACTTGAATCTCTATTCGACTTCTATTCACTTTTTATTCTAAATGATTATCTTCTAATGATGCTACCAAAGAGAGGTGCTACAAAGTCCTCTGTCCTCATCCTAAGTGGGATTCATAAATGAGCAGTGTGGCTGTCTCCTGCCTTCCCCTGGGATCAGGGAATATCACACCTAAAATCTAAAACCCAAATTACCAAAAAATTTAGCATTTTCATATACACAGATGAAAAGGATTCTTTTGAAGAGTGAATCGATGGACTTTAAAATGGCATTGAACTTACAGAAATTTCATTTAAGAATGTGAAAAGGGAGGTACACTGCACTATTGTAATTTGTATACAAGTCTCATACTAAATAGTTTCTGAGCATTTGCCAACCACTAACAATGGTTGATTGTCAAGAGTTGGATGTGCCTTTTTTAAAAATGCTGTTTTCTCAGCAATTGAAAAGAAATCCTCCTCTGCCTCACAATGGGAAGACTTTCTATTTAATCATAATACAGGCCTTTCTTTTGCCCTAATGGTTTATCAAACATATTTTCAAGATCCAAAATGAGGGTATGTGGGCTTCCTGTCTGTTTCATAATATACTGTATTTGTTCTCAATCTATCAATGCTCAATGATATAGAATGCAAATGTAATTATAGCCCATATAAGCTGTAATTGTTTAACAAAAGGGAATTCAGTGAGGTCAACATAGAATTTGAAAGTCAATACAGCAAAGCAGGTTGGGCTGGCGGTGCAATAGTAACTCATTGCCCTGTTAAGGCACAGATGTGGGTGCAGAACAAGCGGCTGCCAGGGCCTGGGCGACAAACAAGCTGACATAATCAAATAGGGATCCTGAAGACCATTGGGGCTGGTGCAGTGCCCTGGGGCCACAGCCAGGAAGCCGGCCTGAGGTCGGCTCCCTGGCTGTGCCATGATCCTCCCATCTGGATTTAACAGCAAAGTATTCCTAAGTTTAAAACCCAGCCAAGGTTTTGATTCCCGGTTTTGATTATCCTGAAGACATGCTCCCTTTCAGAAAAAGGGCGGTAAACATCACAAATATCAAACCTCCAGGGTAGCCACGGAGAGGCATACTCAAACCGCAGCTTGTAAAGTTGGTACGTGTAATCAGGAGACTGTTCTATTGCTTATGACACATTTGGCTTCTTCTTAATTCTCTAAGAACCACAATTCTAAGCACCAAGTCCTCATGCAATAATGTCCACAGACAAGAATAAAAGGGGGTGTGAGATAACACCCACTCTTGGCCTCCTGTCTCATTGGCTAGCATTTTGGGTCAGGTCATATGCCTACCCTCACCCCAACCACTGGGAAAGAGGGGGTCTTACAGGATAGGCTGGGACCAACCATTGTTCATCTTGATAGAAAGGAGCAGGGCAGAGAGGATCTCATTTTTCTGAAAAACATCTGTAATGCGATCTGGATGTAATTAGGGTTCTAAGTTATATCCCCGCCCCTACAGGATACAAAAGAACAGTCACAAGCTGCTAAAAACATTGCTTCCTAAAGTAGCTGAAGCAACACAGCCTGGTAGGTAAACACTAAATTGAAGAGCCATTGCCCTGAATTGCTTTGTCAAATGACTCTCCCAGCCATACGTCCTTGGGCAACTCTTAGTAGATCCAAGCCCCATGGTGTCATTTACCAGCTCCTGGTCTCACAATTGGGTTGTCTGAAGATTAAAAGGAGCCTAGGAAGCCTATGAAATTCTCCAGGTGCAAGTGTGAAGGGCTGACTTTCCTGGAGATGATACAAATGTCGCATCGCTGAGCGCAAAACCAGCCTCGGTTCACCTTGCAGAGTGGCTTAGAAGCCAGGAGTCAAGGACGGGCTCCTCTCTTGCCAACGCTGATGTAAGTCCCTCAGCTGGCACCCCCACCTTTCTCACCCGGATCTCTGCCCGGATCTCACCTCTTCCCTTCCTCCCCCCTAAGCTAGGTGCACAGCGTATGAGTAATAATAGGTCAAGGTCAAGAGTGAAAGTGTGGTGAGAGAGTTGGAAGAAGATGTGGAAGATGAGAGCTAAGAAGATTACTCTCATTTTCTTCCTCAAATTTCAAACCCTGTTCAAGCCCACTATTTTAACACTTAAACTAGACCATTCCATGTTCTCGTGGTGTCTGAGACTGGCATGTTTTGGTCTCTTGACTACAGGTTTCCACATGTTTAGGACCTCAAGCCAGTGTGCCCTGGTTCCCAAAGCCGCCCCTCTGATGGCAGCGTGATCACAGCAAACAGAGCAGATGCACACAGAGAAGCTGTTCTGTGTATCTTGCACATGCTAGTCCTCAGTTCTTTTAGACATACCTGTTAAGGATACACCCAGTGCAAACATCAACACGCTGTTATGTTTATTTTTACCTATTCCCAAAAACAAGCAGAGGTGGCTTACATTTAAAGGTATAGAAAGTACACATTAAAAAAAAAAACAAGAGCTTAGAAATAATTTAGAGCAAAGCTATATCAGATGGTGACCCTAAAACGAAGCAGAATGAATACAAAATTCCACAGCCAGAGACGAAAGGAAAACCTGAGGGCTTGCGCAATTCTCTAAGGGGCATGGGATTTGTTGTTTCGTTTTTTTCTTCTCACTCTCTTTTCTCTCTTTTTGAAAGACATCTTTTTTTTTTTTTTTTTAACCTGGAAAGTTAAACTGATGGCTGTCATCAGATTCATCAGGAACTTTACTTATGTCTCTTAAATTATTCTTGGACTAAGATACAGCTTTTGCTGATTAATTAGTGGGCCAGTCATGCTACTTCTTACTGAAAGGACATGTGAACCAATGAAGAAGAAGATATCTTTAATTCTGGCTTGGCAGAAGATTCAATAATGTTCTCCATACTAAAGCTTCTTAAGACAATTTTTAAAATAGATGGTATGTCCCTGGATTGTGACTGAACAACAAGATTTCCAAAGGAAGCTAGCGAAGGGAAAGAACGAACCGTAAAATGTATAAATTATGTTTCGGTTTGCATTTCTGTTCCTAATGCTTACTGTCCAAGTCTGAAATGTCCCAGTCTGTCTATGGACATTGTGACCTTAAGCCAAATAGAGTCATTCTCCTTTCTTCATTCGTAAGTACTGCCCTGGTTGACGAGGTAAGGGGCCTCTTCTTTGGTTGTGAGAATAACTTGTCTTGTTGGAGAAAATGAAAGTTCTGGAATAAGATGGGCATGGGTTCAAATCCTGCTCCTACCGCTTAGCCGTGGGAGTTTTAGGTGAGTCACTTGGCTTCTCTTCGCTTCAATTCTGGGATGAGTTAAAAAAGAAGACTATCGCTTCCAGGATCCTTTGCTGCCCCCTCTCCCTCAGCCTCCACACATAGACCTATGGATCAGGCCTTCCAATCTGCCTTCCTCCTCCCATTCCTCCCTTCCCTTCCTCTACCTTAACCCACCTTCTGTTCTCTCCCACTGTAGCCCACCAGCCTTTCCTCTGATCTTCCCGGTGCTGTTTTCACCGCCTCCACTCCATTCTCAAAGTGAACTTGCTAAAACACAATCTGAACTGTGCTACTGTTCAATATCCTTTATAGACTTAACAGTGTCTCTGGACGAGGTCCAAACCCTTTCCTAGGGACCTTCTCAGTCTGGCCCTGTCTTCCTCTCTTGCCTCTGTCACCAATCCCAACCATGTTCCGGCCACAGTGAGCTCCCCTCAGGGAACCTGTCAGGCTCGGACTCCACACCCAGCTCTTGCATGGATTTCTCTCTCTGCTTAGAACACCGCTTCTCCCTGGTCTCTGCTGAACTTCACTGTTCATAGGCTCTGCTTCCACAGAACTCCCCACCAGGTCCCCATCCCCAGCTCCAGGATGGCCCCCAAAGCCCAGTGAGAAAGAGCTTCTCCCGTGAGCTTCCTCAGCATCCTGCCCTGTCATAAGCCTGTTTCCTTCTCATCTCTCGCACTGGCCATGAGCTCCGGGAGGGACCACATTCGAGGGCAATTCAGTGACTCATAAAAGGTGCTTAATAAGTATAAGATAAATGAAAATGTGAGCGAATGAATGTCTTTCAGGCTTTTGTGTGGCTTAAATGAGATGCAACAGGCAAGGCACTGAATACATCGCACACACTCAATGCACGATGATCCCGATTATGGCCATGCTGCCAGCACTGCCACGGCTACTGCATGAGCCTGCATGGCTTTCAGGCAGGATCGTGTCCTTTGCCTGCAGAGACCCAAGTGCAGCTATCTTAAAGGCTTTTGACATTTCTAACACCAGGAATATAGTGAAAACTATTATAGCAGTAGCTTTGTTTGGGTCTTTATAAAAATGTGCCCCTCCCTCCACCTCCTTTATTTTCTGGTTTGAGTGTCTCTTGCAACCTTTTACAAATAAGTGGGTTTATTCATTCAAACGTGCACTTTTGCCAGTTGGTTCACTTCTGTGTAACCCCTTGCGTCCCTATTCAACAGGGCTGGTAATTACCATAGCAACCACAGCATGTGGTGCCTGTGCACTCTCTCAGAAACAAAGCATTTGCTTGGAAAAAAACTCACTCACACACACACACACACACACACACACACACACACATTAATTTGCAACATGACATTCTATTTCGTGGTAGTTTAAAGGGAAGTCATGCCTCTAGCTAAGAAGACCTACCTTCCTCCCTGGACTAGGGACTCACACTGTTCTCCTGTTTCCCCCACCTCCACTGCACTCCCCCCCCCACACACACATTGATTCATTTTAAAAATGAAATTTTTGTGCGGCGGGAGGGGTGGGGAGAGGGGAAGGATTTGGTTTCAGCGGGAAGGCACAGGGGTCAGGGAGAGGGTGCGGAGCCTCATGGAGCAGTTGTTCACGTCTGAGTGATGATTATACTACCAAGGGGATTTATTAAAATGGAGCCTATTGCTGCTACACTGAATGAGGCTCTCCATAAATTCTGGGTGAGCCTGTCAGTGGCTAAGCCCATATGTAACGCTCACATACAGCGCCTGCATCTGCTGGCTGGTGCCTGCATCCCAGCCCATGTACACCCCTCTCCCCCCCGCAACACACACACTGGCTGAATATACACACACACTCCAGTCCCATCAAGAACCTAGAGCCCGGGAAGGCTGTGCATGCCCAGAAATGGAGATGCCTATTCCCACCGAGGTGTGTGAGTGTATGTGTGTATGTGTTTGTGTGTGTGTGTGTGTGTGTGTGTGTGTGTGTGTGTGTCCAGCAACGCATTATGTCCAGAACCCAATGCGACCCAGCCACTTGTTCTGGGTTTCTATCTTCCGGGGGATGGGAAGGGGAAGAAAGGAGTTTGGTGAGAGCCATTTCAGGCTGCATGGTACCCTGACCTCCTCATGCGCACAGCTTACCAAACAGAAGGAGGGAGATAGGTGCCAGGGAGAGTTCAAGGTACAGAGGACTCTCAATGTCATTAGTCCTAACAGACGGGCAGGCAACAGAGGGTGAGCTCTCCCTGCCTCCCCCAGCTGCTGAAGGGAGAGAAAGCCTGGGAGAGACTGCTTCAACTAGACCTCACTTCAACGGTGGTTTAAAATCAGGCCGTTGGAAGCCTCTTTATGAGTTCTCTAGTGGAAACTGATTTTTTTTAATTGCTTTGGTCTGAGGTAAAAATAACACATTCCAAGCAAAGGCTTTGCAGGGCCCCGGACTGGTCTGAACTTTCACTGTGCAGCACGAATTCGGGTAGAAAGCCTTGTCTAACATAACGCGAGGACGTTTTCACTCAGGAAACCCAGCTCAGGGAGAGCTGAGAGCAGGGCCATGAGTGAATGGGTGCATGGGGGTGCCGTGTGGGTGCGTGGGGGAGCAGGTGGGCATCCTAGTCTCATTAGCTTTTACCAAATATTGAATGAAATGCTCTCAATCTACTCTTTAAAGGGGAGTTCCTGGTTATTCATATTATTTCCCTGCTTGGACTGAGAAGATGCTGACAGGCCTACGATCATTTGCAGGCCTTTAATAACAAGGCGGGGGGATCCCCTGAAGATGCTCAGGTCTCTGGGAAGCCATTGCCTTTGGGCTTCCAGGCACAGGGTCTCCAAAGCCAGGTGAAGGAGAAGGCTCCCCTTTGTCTGCTCAGAGCCTCCCGGGCGCCCGGCGGCCTTGCAGGAGGAGCCACTAGAGGGCGCCCTAAACCCAGCGATAGCTTAAGCGCAAACCTGTTTCTTAAGGAGAGTTCATTTAGCTGAGAAGCCCAGAAGTCAGTGACGTGGGGAATTATTATGCACAGTTCATTTCCTTGTAATTTAACTTTCACAGTAACAAAAGCATAATGTATAGTCTAGTTTTCGGGTCTGATTTACAACAATTTAAACTAAAAGATGAGTTCTGCCTCACCCCACCCCCTTCTAATCACTTCTGCTGATATCAGCAGCTGAGAATTTTGTGTTTCATCACCCTCCCCAAAGCCACAGCTCCGAGGAGGAGGAGACGGGAGAATGTAAAACAGGGCTCCCGCAAACCGCCGGGTGCCAATTTCCACCCTCTGCGTCCAATTTCATTATTGCTTTATTGTCCGTTTTAAAAACTTTCTGTTTTTATTATGGCGGTTTGGTTCGTACTCCCCACTACTTCCCAGCGTTGTGAGGTCCACATGGGGCTTTCAAACACTTCTGTCCTCAAAGGTCTGTGGTGTCCCTTTCAAACCCAGAGGTAAAAGGAGCCCCCAGCTCACCCCTCCTCTGCCCTCTCTCCCTCACCCCCAGCCCTTCCCTGTAGATTCCAGCCCCTTTGATCTCCCCTTCCTCTGGCTCCTTGAGCACTTACTGACTCTACCAGCAATTCAGCATTTTGTAGCTATTGTCTTGTTCTCTAATTGCTTCGCTTGTACACTTTTTTCTCCCTAAGGAAAGGAAATAGCATTTTTTTTTAAGAGCCTACTTTTGTCGGAGGCTCTTTGCTAAGGGTATTCCGTATAATGTCCTCTAATCCTTTTAACAACCCTATGGCTTAGATGCAAGTGATTTCATTTTACAGATGAGGAAACTGAGTCGGAGAGGTTGAATGACTTACACAAAGTTAGACTGGAAGTCAGAGGGAGGGTTCAGGCACAGGCGTTTCTCTCTGTTACGTTGTTCGCATCCCGCCTTGGTCATAAACTGAACTGCGTATCTCTCTCTTCCACGCTTTCAGCACCAAACGTAGAGGTAGGGGCGCGCACTCACAAATATTTCCTACAAGATTTAAGGTCTGTCTGTGGTTAGCCCTGATATCCGGGAAGAAAGTTAGAATTGCCCCCATTTTAACAATGAAGTAACTTGCTGAACTCGAGCCAACTCTCCAGCCCCCTGCCACAGGGCTGTCTCCATAGACTTACCAAGTACTTCATAGTACTTATCACAGCCCCATTTCCTTGAATTTGTTGTGG
Source organism: Murina feae (assembly GCA_004026665.1). Taxonomy (NCBI): domain Eukaryota; kingdom Metazoa; phylum Chordata; class Mammalia; order Chiroptera; family Vespertilionidae; genus Murina; species Murina feae. The sequence goes on from PVJC01001934.1 coordinate 25,518, forward strand.
TATCTTATCTGGGCTGTTCCATCCAAGGGAAGGAGGCCAGGATTATTCCAGAGACTTGTCAGGAAACATCAGAACCAGAGCCCCTTTGATGGGGTCTAGTCGTCAGCGATCTGAGTAGTGGGCTAACTGGGACTAAAGTAAATCCAAAGGACCTTTATTATCTTTTCCCCTTTATGATGCCTGGCCTGGATAGGTTAGGTTTTATCTAGGATTTGAGTGTTTCCAAACCCCAGGTCTACCCTCATCTCAAATACTGGAGGAAAGCTCAGTCAGGAGGGATAAAGTGGGCTCATTCCTTGGCAGAGGAGGAAAATACACGGCCTAGGGATAATCAGGGGCCACTAGACCTAAGGCTGTTTCATTTGTATTCTATGTCTGATATGTTCGGAAGGGCACATGAGAGATAAAGGGGATGGAGTCAAGGTGTGTATTGATATAAAAAGGAAATCCTTTCCATCTGTTGATTGGGTTGGCAAATGAGCAGTAAAGTGCCAACCATAAGTAACAAGAGCTCTGTATAAACATCTGGGACCTCCCAGAACTGGCCCACCGCGACAAAGGCACCCAAGCAAGTTAAGGAGATCAAGTCTCCATTGAATGAAGTCCAGGAGGGGGTGGTGTCTGAAGACCCGTGGGACCTACAAACAGGAGGCAAGTCCTCATCTCTGGTGCCGCTGATCTTCAGGAAGGGAACTGGGAGACAGAGGAATGTTGTTTTCTAACCTCTGAAACCACATTAAGAAAACATATGGAACCGATAAGGAAATTATCATGGTCTCGATGGGGTGGTTTTATGAACTCACAATTGTATCACATTTTGGGGATAAAGATAGAAAAAAGGAAACATCGCATACATCTGGGAGGTTTTGCGTGTTAAGGCTATAAGAAGTCAGCTCATGCTCAACTTTAAAGGGTGTTCCAAGGGCCAGATGATCAAGTCCTCTGCCCACCTTTGACATGAGTCTCTGGCTCTTTGTACCATTTTTTGTGCAAAAAGATCAGGATGGAGGAGAAGGCAAAGGGCTGAACTTTGAGGACGGAACAGACAGGCTTAATTCCTGGCTCTGCCTCTTATCTGCTCTGTGACCTTGGCCCTTGACTATATTTGTCTGAACCAATTTTCTCACATAGAGGATGGAAATGATAGTACCTACTCCTTAAAGGCATCGTGAACATTACATCAAATAAAGCATGAGCAATGCGGATCCAGGAAAATGCCGGAGCTGGGATTTAGCAAAACTGACCCATAAGGTTTCTACCATATCTCATCACCACTAAGACACCATTGGCTATGAGAGGCAGCATGACTTTATGAATCACCATGAGAGGGGAAAAAGCATTGCCACTGAACTCTGCTTTTCATTGATTTGTAAGATATATCCTAATATGACACATGTTAAAATGTGAAAAATGTTTCCTAAATATTATCCTAACAGAGAAAATCAAGAGAGATAAAGGAAACCTACAGAATGATAGAGAATATTTGTATATCATATGTCTGATAAGGTAATGATCTCTAAAATATATAAGAAACTCCTATAACTCAGTGGCAAAGAAAACAAATAATCTGATTTACAAATAGACTAAAAACTTGAATAGACGTTTTTTCAAGGAAGATCTGTAAATGGCCAACAGATATATGAAAAAATGCTCAGTCAGTAATAATTGGAAATGCAAATCAAAACCCTGATGAGATATCACTTCCTAAATGTCAGGATGGTGTTGGTGAGGATGTGGAGAAGAGGGAAACTTGTTCATTGTTGGTGGAAATGTAAAATAGTGCAACCCCTATGGAAAACAGTGTGACGGTTCCTCAAACAATTACAAATAGGACTACCATATGATCCCACAATCCCAGTCCTGAGTATTTATCCAGAAGAATTTAAATCAGGATCTCAACAATCAGAATCTCAAGACACTATCATACTCCAATATTCATTGCAGCACTATCTATAATAATAAAAGCATAATATGCTAATTAGACCAGACATCCTTCCAGACAACCTTCTGGATGAAGCCAGGGCTGCTAGGGAAGTCCGGGTCCCAGGTGCCAGAGGGTAGCCAGTGCCACAGCCGGGGGAAGGAAGGCCTATTCATACACGAATTTCATGCATCAGGCTTCTAGTTTACAATAACCAAGGTGTGGAAAGAATCTAAATGCCCATTCACAGATGAATAGACATGAAAATAAGTGATAGATACATTCAATGGAAAATTATTCAGCCTTTAAAAAGAAGGACCTTCTATAATACGCAACAACCTGCATGAACCTTGAGGACATTATGCCTAAGAAAACAAGGCAATCACCGAAGACAAATACCGCATGATTCTACTTACAACAGGTAAATAAAATAGTTATATTCATAGAACCCAAGAGTGGAATGGTGGCTACAGGGGTTGAGGGAAGAGGGAAATGAGGAGTTACTAATCCATGGGCATGATGTCTCAGTTAAACAAGATGAATGAGCTTAGAGATCTTCTGTACGACATTGTACCTATAGTCATCAATACTATACTGTATGCTCAAGATTTTGTTAAAAGGGCAGATCTCATGTTCTTAGCCTGATAAAATAAAATTAAAAAAAAAATATATATATATATATATATATATATATATATATATATATATATATATATTTATATTAAGAAACTAAGTCCGCCAGTGTTGCTCAGTGGTTGAGCATCACCCTATGAACCAGGAGGTCATGGTTTGATTCCTGGTCAAGGCACATGCCCAGATTGCAAGCCTGATCCTCAGTGGCGGATAAGCAGGAGGCAGTTCATCAATGATTCTCTCTCATCATTGATGTTTCTACTCTCTCTCCCTCTCCCTTCCTCTCTGAAATCAATAAAAAATATATTTTTTTAAAAAGAAACTATGATGCATACTCTTCTGACTTACCTGGATGTTGAGGAAACAGAATGGTGTCTGTGACAAGGGTGCTAACACTTGGGAGCAAGTCTGCATGACGGAGGGATGGGGTAAGAATGGGAGGCTCACAGAAATCAAAGCATACAGTGGGAAGAGGGTGCAGGAGGCTCCAGAGGTAGAATTTATTTTGTGAAAGAAAAAGTTGGAATCTATAATGGACCTGAGGGTTGGAGGAATGTGCTGATTTTAGAACAGGAATACTGTGGAGAAATAGGAAATATGAGAAAAGGATGTGGGTGAAAAGAGGAGCATTTTGCCAGACCCAGGAGATTTGAGCCCAGCTGTCCTGCCAAGGACCCTCCAATGGTCCCTCATGGTGCAGGCGCTGGGCTCCTGAGGACAGAGTAGTGCTGCTTCTGCCACTGTCCATCCCTGGTGGCCAGTGGGAGGAAGCAGCAGTGGGGACAGTGGTGATGATGTTTAGCAGTCTAGGGCACACGAGAAAGCAGAGGCCAGTGGGCATCCAGGTGGCAGCAATGGGAAGTCTGAAGTGGCAGCGGGGATCTGTAGTTGGACTGATGCCCGAGAGCATAGATGATACCTCCTAGGGTATCCTCACCCCAATATCTGGCAGGAGGAGGAGACTCTGGAAATGGGCTGGGAACCCTCCATATGCTGGTGGCAGCGAGGAACCAGGGAGGTGATATCCAACTTGCGTCCCAAAGCTGCTGAGGCTTGTGGGTTCCAAATAACCTTTAAACACCTGGTGCGGAGTAAACACCAGCAACTGACAGTTTCTTTCCTTCCTCCCCGCTTCTCTGGAAGGCCTGCATTTGGGGACCTTGTCCTCATTTATTAAGACTCCATGCCCTACGATCACTATTACAAGCTTTACGAAGCACAGTTAGAGTCACTTAAGTGCTAACGAAATTAAACAAGATGCTTTCCTCCTAATGCTGCAGCTCTCCCCTCTGCTAGAAGCCACTGTAAGTCCCGACAGATGAAGACCTGGGCAGTCTCCCAGGCGCCCTTCTGCCTCAGAGCCACTGCACCTGCTACACGCTCACCTGAAGAAAGAGCATCCCAGGTGGTCTGTATGGCCCTCTGTCTTTGGTCTTTGCTCACAGGTCACTTTCTTGGTGAGATCTTCCCCTCCCCTCAGTGACAATGGGCAGCCACCCTGTGTCCCTCCCTACTTTGTTCTCCCATAGTATTCATCGCCTGATGCCTGTCTTGCTGATAATTCGCTTATTGTCTGCTCCTTGTCCCAGAAGGACAGAGTTTAGTCCTCACTGGTGTGTCTGTGGAGTCTGGGACAGTGCCCGACACATTACAAGCCCTCAAATATGTGTGGAATATTATTAAAATGTCACTCCTTTCATTAATATTTCTGCCATCCAATGCTGCTTGGATTAAAAGCAACATTCCTTTTCTCCGTATCTTTCTTTAATATATTTAAGAATGCTTTCTTACCACAATTAACTCCCGGTGAAGCAAAAAAGAATGTGCATAAAGGAATAAGAAAAAGGCCTTATCAGAAAGCAAATGAAGGCACACAGAGCCAGCCTGACAACAAAAGCAAAGGAAGAGGATTCAGTCCTGGAAAGCTGAAGTGATAGTGGAACAATAACAATAATAATAGTAATAGTGATAGCTGTAAGCGGCACCACCTGCAGGCTAGCGATTCGGTTTCAAGACGTGTAATTAGTATCACAGAATTGTCTTTCAGGAGCTTAGAATTCCCGTGACCCTACTGGGGCAGTGGGTGGGGAACCCCGAGGAAACTGACAGGAAGATGCATAATAACAGGAAGCAGGAGTATCAACAGGAAAAGGAGGAGGCGAAAGAGGAGGAAAGTAGAAGGGAGCAGGCCAGCGTCCTGGGCTGCCCCCTGCCCCACCCAGATGGCCACCCCTGGAAACGGTCCCTTCTCAGTCACCAAGGCTTCTGCTCTCTGTCCCAGGATCAGAGCTCAAGCGGTTGATTTTCTCTGAACGTGTCAAATATTTAAAACTAGAGGCCCGGTACACAAAAATGTGTGCACTCAGGGGGGTCCCTCAGCCCTGCCTGGGCCCTCTCGCAATCTGGGACCCCTCAGGAGATGTCCACCTGCTGGCTTAGACCCGCTCCCTGGCATCCCTCTGGCATCCCGGGGGCCCTCAGAGGATGACCACCTGCCAGCAGGGAGCAGGCCTAAGCTGCAGTCAGACATCCTTAGCATTGCTGAAGAGGCAGGAGAGGCTCCCACCACCACCGCTATACTGGCAGCTGGCAGCCTGGCTTGTGGCTGAGCATCTGGCCCCTGGTGGTCAGTGTGTGTCATGGTGACCAGTCATTCCCAGTGGTTCTGCTGTTAGGGTCAATTTGCATATTACCCTTTTATTATATAGGGTAACTGACCAGCCAATGTGGCTCAGTGGTTGACCATCAACCTATGAGCCAGAAGGTCACAGTTTGATGCGTGTACCGTGACCGGCTTGTGGGGTTGTGGATTCCATTCTCAGGAGGGGGTGTGCAGGAGGCAGCTGGTCAATGATTCTCTCTTGTCATTGATGTTTTCCTCTCTCTTCCTCTCTTTTCCTCTCTGAAATCAATAAAAATAATCTTTTACAAATCACCCCCTCCCCCTCCCTGGAAAACTAGTGACAAGTGAGGCATTGCAAAAAAAATTGCTTAAGACATCATGCTGTAATGCTTTAAAACTGTGAAGATCCGAGCTCACACACAGTTTGGAAAGCTGACTGTCCTGGGAATGCCACAGGAGAGGAGATCCCTGAATCCTCCTCCCTCTGAGAAGGATTGTGTGGGCAGGTTGGGAACTTTAGCCCTAAGCTTCCGGCAGGAAGGTGAGTGGGGAGTTAGGGGCAGAGTGAATTGGGGAACTCTACCCCAGCAGTTTGTTGCATACATGAGTCTCTGAGATTCCTTCGGGCACATTGCGCAAAGCCCAGAGCTAACAGTTGGAGAAATATACCAGGAATCTAGGCACGACAAAAATGCAACCCCGTCCATTTTCAATGCAAGTGAAACAATGGTCAGGGATTGGGGCTGAGAAACCACAGTGACAAATCAAAGAGAGAAGGGGGCTCCAAACTTCCTTTTGTGAAGCGTTTCTCCCCAGGAGGGGCGGAGAGGCATAGACGAGCCCCTGGCTGCGTTTCCAACAAGGAAATCATGCCAGGAGGGAGCGTTGCCATGATCTGCTTCAGGTTGCACAGGTGGAACAGTTTTTAATAATTACCGGCTGACAGCAGCTGCGATTTTGATTCCATAGCAACAATCAACCCCTGGTTTATTCTGAGTTGATAAAATTATCCAGGCCACAAATACATTATTAAAAACAAAACAACAAAAGAATCTGTTCCATGGCTTGAAGGCAGTGCTTCTCAGTTGTTACTGAGCTATGGCATCAGTGGGGCTGCCCATGGAAATTCAGAGTCCTGGGTCTTAACCTCCAAGACTCCAGATCACCGTCCTGGCAGGTGAGGTCTCAGGATCTTTAGTTAACAAGGTCCCTGAGTCACGCAGGCAGTTCCTGAGGCACACTGAGAAACATTGCCTTAGAGGACACCTGCAAATTCATCAGTACCCCAGCTTTAGTGCCCTCCCAAAGCAGCACAAGGGACAGACCCAGCCCTGCACCGTCTCATGCAGAAGCTACTGGACACTGTGGCCACAGAACAGTTGGCAACGTGGCTGGTCCAAACTGGGATGTTCTCTACACATAACATAAACTGAATATCGGAAACAGTGTCCTATATAATAAAAGACTAATATGCAAATAGACCAAGTGGCGGAACTACCAGCAGAATGACCAGTTGCTATGATGTGTACTGACCACCAGGGGGCAGACGCTCAATGCAGGAGCTGCTCCCACCTCGCAGGCCCCAGGCCAACTAAAGTGGGTGCCAGTGTTCCCCCCCCCCATCATCCACTGGTTGCCCCACAAATCAACCCTGATTGCCAGCCAGGCCTAGGGACCCCACTCATGCATGATAACGCAGTATAATAGATCTCATTTAAAATTCTTATGTTGATCATTTATTGAAATGATAATATTTTAGCTATATTGGGCTAACTAAAATACACAATATATATTATCATAGTATGTAATAAAAGCCTACTATGCTAAGTGTCAGACCATTTGACAGTTGTTATGACATGCACTGACCACAGGGGACAGATTCTCTGACTGGTAGGTTAGCTAGCTGCTGGGGTCTGGCCGATTGGGACTGGTGGGGTTCCTTGGCTGGCCTACACCCTCTTGCAATCCAGGACCCCTTGGGGATGTCGTAGAGTTGTCTTTGGCCTTATCTCTGCAGGCCAGGCCAAGGGAACCCACAGTTACATGAATCTGTGCACCAGGCCTTTTGTATCCTATATAATAAAAGGGTAATATACAAATTGACCCTGACAGCAGAACGACTGGGAATGGCTGGTCACTATGACACACACTGACCACCAGGGAGCAGACGCTCAATGCACGAGCTGCCCCCTGGTGGTCAGTGCACTCCCACAGGGGGAGCTCTGCTCAGCCATAAGCTCCCAGCTGTCAGTACAGCGGTGGTGGTGGGAGCCTCTCCTGCCTCTTCAGCAGTGCTAAGGATGTCCGACTACAGCTTAGGCCTGCTCCCTGCTGGCAAGTGGACATCCCCCAAGGGCCCCTGGGATGCCAGAGGGATGTCTGACTGCAAGCTTAGGCCCAATACTCTGGGGAGCAGGCCTAAGCCTGCAGGTGGACATCCCCCAAGGGATCCCAGCCTGTGAAGGGCACAGGCTGGGCTGAGGGATGCCCCCCCCCCAAGTGCACAATTTTTTGTGCACTGGGCCTCTAGTATGATATATAATATAATGTATTCCCTGATGCCTGTACCTTCTACCCACCCCACCCTAAGCTGGAATCATTTTTCATAACTAAGAGTGCTTTTAGAACGGGGACACAAAAAGATCCCAAATATCAAAACAGAAGTAGATGAAGGTCTAATTAGCAAAAGCCTCTTATTTCCTACCTAATGATTTTTGACAATAAATTAGCCAGGGTAAGTAATAATAGCAACTGTAATAGACAACCATGGAGAAATTAACATAATACCAAGGTATTGCTTTGCTGGTATCGCAGCCAACTGCAGGTTGGAGCAGGGGCTCTCTTTCATACAGTCTTTGGGGGACCCAGGTTCTTTCCATAATAGGGTTCCCCCATCCTCTAGGGACTCAGAGCTCTCCATAACTCCCTGTGAATCTGGCTGGCAGACAAGACCAGAGACAGAGTACAGAAGTTTGCATGAGTGGCTTTAGGTTAAGTGGAAGGGAGAGATATATATATATACTAGAGGCCTGGTGCATGAAATTTGTGCACTGAGGGGTGGGGTGTCCCTCAGCCCAGCCTGCGCCCTCTTCAATCTGGGACCTCTTGGAGGTTATCCAACTGCCAGTTTAGGCCCTATCCTGGGACCAGGCCTAAACCAGCAGTCGGACATCCCTCTCATAATCTGGGACTGCTGGTTCCCAACTGCTCACCTGCCTTCCCGCCTGATTGCCCCTATAGCCACTTCTGCCTGCCAGCCTGATCACCCCCTAACCACTCCCCTGCCAGCCTGATCGACGCCTAACTGCTCCTCTGCAGGCCTGATCACTCCCAAATGCCCTCCCCTACTGGCCTGGTTGCCCACAACTATCCTCCCCTGCCAGCCATCTTGTGGCTGTGGGTGCCACCATCTTTGATGGCATGGCAGTCAATTAGTATATTCTCTCCTTATTGGCTGTGGGTGCCACCATTTTGAGTGTGTGGCAGTCAATAAGCATATTCCCTCCTTATTGGCTGTGGATGCTGCCATCTTTGAGGTCAGGGAAGTCAATTAGCATTATTCCCTCCTTATTGGCTGTGGGCACCACCATTTTTGCGACAGTGTGAGGGTCAATTAGCATATTCCCTCTTTATTAGATAGGATATATTTGTATATATATAATTTCCACTTAGTTTCCATTGGCTAGCATGTGGATCCACGTAATTACAAGAGAAGCTGGGGTTTGAAGTTTAGTTGTGTGCCCAAGAGAAGGATCTGGGTTTTGTGCACCCACATCAGTGCCTTTGCCTGACCAGGGCTGAGTAAAGATGGCAGGGAGAATCTTTCTCTTTCATTCATTGCAGCTTTGGCTTCATAGGTCTTACAGATAGCTTTTTGTACCTGTACAGGCAGCAAAACGGATCACTCTACTTTTCCCAAATAAACCTAGGGACCTTTCTGCCTGTCTGTTACCAGGATTCAGTGTTCAGTTTTGGCCCAGCGTGACCTGTGACTCTAAATGTCTGCTCTAATGATTAATGCCACTGAGGCCCCAGAAAAATGTTTCTCCAAATCTTACCTGGTGTCCTTGAATCAAAAGACAATGGCACCCAAATGCCATGAAGATTTGTGGGTTATTCTGGTGACAACAAAGAAAGACCTTGGTAAGAGTAAAAAAAATGTCAAATTTTTCTTCTTAATATCATTGAAATAGATTCTTACATAATGAAATATTCTTCAAGAACACCAAGCACTAACCTCCTCTTCTGTTCCAATTTGTGATTTCAGAGGCATTCACAAAAAAGGCAGTGCTCACCGCAGTGCATATGGTAGCTGAAGAAGAGATTTCAATGTTGAACAATTTGCATTCTTAAGTTACATACATGTAAGTCTAAATATATATGTGAAGCACGATACCAATCTTTACCTGGGTAACTCGATGGACACCAAATTCTAGAATTGTAAATATTCTTAGTCTTGTAAATATATTTTATAAGGTTTTAGTAGATTTTTGAGATATAATTTAGATGCTACACAATTCACTCATTGAATATGTATCACTCAATGGTTTTAGCATATTTACAGTTGTGCATCTACCATCACAATCTTAGAACATTTTCATCATCCACAAAAGAACCATGCTCCCCTCAGCTGTCATCCTCAGTCCCTTCATCCCTGGACTCAAACCCTTGGCAACTTCAAAGCTACTTGCTGTCTCTATGGATTTCTTGTGTTTGACATTTTATGTAAATGGAATGAATCATATAATTATATATGGTTCTTTGTGACTGGATTCTTTCATTTAGTATTATGTTTTCAAGGTTCATGCATGTTCCTTTTGATTGCCTAATAATATTCCATTGTCTGAATAAACCATATTTTGTTTATCCATTCATCAACTGATAGGCATTTAGATTATTTCCACTTTTTAGCTATTATGAACAATACTGTTATGAACACTCATGTACAAGTTTTGGGGGTCTTTGTGGACATATGTTTTCATTTCTTTTGGGTACATATCTAGGAGTAAGTTGTTGGTAACATTTAATTACATTTTCAAAAATCTAAAATAAAAAAATTTAGCTTGATTGAACTAATTTTGACTTAAACATTTGATATTCACTAATTATAATTTGAACTTACCTTTATTTTAATAATTTTTAACTATCTTGAGGAGATAACATTTTGAAAATATAAACATGAAATGTAATTTTATTTTACTTTACTTCTAATATAAAAATACACTTAAATTGTGTTTGCTTTGAATCTAATATACTTTTTTAATTCTTGATATTATTACTGTTAGTAGACTGTAAGTTATATGAATATCTTAATTATATCAATGTAATTAGTGATTTTGATGAAAAAGGTAAAAAAATTATAGGTAATAAATATGCAATTACTTTTGACTTGATTATATGTATTGTATTATGCAGCAAAAATGCCAGCCCTGCAACACAACACAGAAGCATGAGCAAATATTTAAATTCTGTCACTTAAAATCCAGTCATATAAAAACCATAGATTTATATGCATATTTCCATTCTGTTGTCATTATACTATTTTTATGAAAGTTTATTTGTCAAGATAGGAAGATAGGACACACGTTACTTTTAGTTTGTTAGCATGATATATAACTTTTAAAATATTTAGATATCTGGTATGTGGACCTCTACTTCTACTCTTGAAACAGAACTGTAGGATTTAGAGGCAGACCTAGTTGGGTACCTACATGAAGATCAATGAATACTAACTGGTTGATTGGTTCAGAACTGGAACAAGGGAAAGAGGATTAAAAAAGAATGTTAAAGAATTTTTAATTTCCTTAAACTCCATGCTTCAGTCTTATGGAGAGGCATTTGGGTTCAATTACCCTGACTGGGATGGACAGGTGCAGCAGATTGGTTGTGGGACCACATGTAACTTCTAATTCACACTAGCAAAAGTCATGTAATTAAACCCCCCATGTCAAACTTCTCTAGTTAGGATCTTACTGACAATCCTATGGAGTTCTGCCTGCCACTCTAAGAAATAAATGGCCTACTGAGTATTACTAATTATTTTACTTTCCATTCATGTACCTAGGAAGTCTACTGGTCCTGTTGACTCAAGAGAATGTGAAAATTGGTTTTCTATTTTTATCTTTCTCTATATAAATTGCAGTCAAATTTATTTAAATTGTTAGCTATCTAATGGTAATACAGTGTATTACCATTAGATAGCTAACAAAGATATACTGAGTAAACCTTTGATTGAGTACTATACTGGCTCTATGCAAGGCATTAGGAAGTAGTGAATACAATAAAGTAGGAGACATAGCACAATGAACAGTTGACATTTTATAGGATCTTATTACTCTTTCTATTTGAAAGAAATCCATTGTATCAAACCACTCAGTGGCATACAGATACATGCATTTATAACCATTCTCATCAGTCTGTCGTTCAGCTGGTGCAGCTGTCTCAACTATGGGACTGCAAGTCAGCTTGAGTGACTCTGCTCCACAGATGTTAATTCTGGGGTCCAGGCAGATAGGGCAGCTGCTTCTATGGCATGTTATTCTCATGGCAATGGCAGCAGCACAGAGGGCAAAACCCACTATGAGTAGGTTGTGTGGCCAACCCCATGATGGAAAGAAAAGAAAATGTTGTGGAACAAATTTTCACAACCCCTGCATTCTCCACTCCCCACTTCAAGGGCTTAAAGAAGTAAGACAACCCAGTCCCTGGCCCCTGCCCTGGTTTTGTCACTAGGCAATACAAAGGGAATGGCTCCAAGAAGGAGGAACAGTGAATGAGATCACTTAGTCAGCAATGGTACAATCAGATCCTTGGGGAAGGTAGTCACGTTATCAGTAGCTTTATCATCAGATTATTCTGATAGGTACCTTGGCTATATTCTCCTTTGCCTGACCTTCCTCTAGTCTGCTGGTTTTCTAAGCCTAGTCCTACAGCCTTCCAGATGATTCTGGTATTGACCCAGTTACTTGTTTTCTCCTTGATAGCTAAAGATCATTTCGGTTGTTTGCTACCAAGAAAGCTAACTAGTGCCAGTGGGCATAATATTTTTCACCATAAAAGTATTCTGTAGGTTGAGGAAACAATATTCTGAAAGAAAACTCTTTAACAAAATTGTGCATGCACTAATATTCTAGGAAGCAAAAGAATGAAATTTTAATCGTAGTAGCAGTTATTTCAAATCTCAACACTGGCACCTCCTTGCTGTGTGACCTTGTGTATATGACTTCTCTAAACATTGTTTCCCTTATCTAGAAATAGATACAACACTGCCTACCTTCCTAGGTCTTTGTAAGGATAAAACAATGATTGGATGTTTGTCTCCTAGCTCAGTATTGATTACTCAATAGATATTTAATAACTAGTAGCTATTACTTTTGCCATGATAAGGCATTATTCAGAGTGGAGTAAGCTTCCTGAAGGGAGGAGACTTTGAATACAGTCTTAAAGAAAATTGGAATCATGACTGGTGAAGGGAAATAGAGGAGCATTCCAGAAAAATATATACATAAAAGCCAAAGTACAGGAGTAAGACTTGGCAAGTTATATGTGAGAGATATGGAGGATATTGTTCAGAAGGGGTTTACTTGCATGGGGAGGAAAAGCAAGTTATAAAGCAAGAGAGGATCTGATGCTAGGCAGAGGCCATGAGTCACAGACAGGTTAAGTGTCATGATTTGGTCAGAGGGAGTCCTAACATTTTTAGGCTGATGGAAAATGCTGTGGTACATTTATACAATAGAATACTGCTCAGCCATAAAAAGAAGGAAATCTTACTTTTTGAAACAGCATGGCTGGACCTAGAGGGTATTACACTAAGTGAAATAAGCGTGGCTGGATGAAAAAGGTGAAGAGATTAAGTAGTACTGATTGGTAGTTGCAGAATAGCCACAGAGATGCAGAGCAGCATGGAGAATATAGTCAATAATGTGTTGATAATGGGATTTGAGGCCAGGTGGGTGCTTGGGGCAGCAGGGGGACCACTCTCTAGAGTGAATGGTTTTCTGAGCATTTTGCTATACATCTGACACTGGCACATAATGGTACTGATTGTAAACTGTGGTTGAAAAAAAAAATACACATGTGTAGAGGGCCAGGTTATACAGGGTGGGGCAAAAGTAGGTTTACAGTTGTGCGTATGTGAAACAGTTTATTTTCATATTATTTTCCATATGACCAACTGTAACTCTGCTTTTGCCCCACCCTGTATTTGTAAAGTATTCTGGGGCTTATGTGTGGGAGCCTGTCTTCTGCAAGATGTTGATTCACAAAAAGCCTGTGGTATGATTCCAATCCGAGTCCAAAGTCTTAAGCTCCAGTGGAACCTGTGCCATAAATCCCTGTTCAAGGGCAGGAGAAGGCTGATCTCCCAGCTCAGGCAGACAGGCAGGAAAGAAATATATGGTTCCTTCCTCTACTCTCTATTCTATTCAGATCCTTCAAGGCTGGCATGATGCTCACCCCCACTGGAGGATGGGGTAGAGGGTGGAGGGATCAATCTACTTTACTGCGTCCACCGATTCAAATCCTCATCTCATCCAGACACACCCAGAAATAATGTTTAATCTGGACATCCAATGACCTACTCAAGTTGACAGGTCAAGTTAACCACTACACATATCCTGCATTTCACAATTTTTGAGTATGCACTGTTTTTAGCACATTCACAAGGCTGTGCAACAATCACCATTCTCTAACTCCAGGACATTTTCATCCTGCCAAAAAGAAGTGCCACACCTGCTAGTGGTCACTCCCTTCCCTTGCCCCTGTAGCCCCTGGAAACCACTAACCAACCTTCTGTCTCTATGGATTTGCTTTTCTGGACATTTCCTATTAATGGAATCATACAAGATATGGCCTTCTGTGTCTCGGTTCTTTCACTTAGCATAGTATTTTCAAGATGCATCCATATTTCAGCAGACATCAGTACTTCATTCCTTTCTGTGGCTAAATAATGTCTCCTTGTATGGCTATACCACACTTCTTTATCTTTTACCAGTTAATTTAGGTTGTTCCCATAATTTTACAATTATGAATCATGCTGCTATGAACATTTGCGTTCACGTTTTGGTATATGTACAAGTTTTGTTCATATGGTTTTGATTCTTGTGGGTATACACCTGCCAGTGAAATCACCGGCCCTTATGGTAATTTACTATGTTTAACCACTGAAGGAGCTGCCCAAACTGTTTCCTACACCATTTTACATTCCACCAACAATTTATAAAGTTTCCACTTACTTTACATTTTCACCAACACTTGCTATTTTTTGTCTTTATGGTCATCTTAGTGGGTGTTAAATAGTACCAGATAGACCTTATTGTGTTTATGAGTTGCATTTCCTTAATAACAAATGTTTTAAAACATCTTTTTATCTATTTATTGGCTATTTGTGTATCTTTGGAGAAATGTCCGTTCAAATCCTTTGCCCATAATAATGATATTTTTGCCACTCCGTAAGACTTACTCTAAGATCATTGCTACAGAATGCTATACTTAATATCTGTTTAGGGTACAATCTGCACTGTGTAAATCAGGAAATTCGGAGATTTCCAAGGTTTGTAAGGAACTACGGTGATGCCTCCTGCATTTTGTTTGGTCTGTAAGTGTGTGATCAAGAAATTTAAACTGCATTAGGGAGCTATTTCTCTTCTCTCTCCTTCTCCCTCTTTAGTGTTCATGTTCCTTGAATGTAATTGACATTAACACTTTGGATTTATTTCTTTAACCTTCTTTCATCTAATATCAAGGACAAACTGAATAGAATTCTCTACAAAACTTAATTAATTTAACTTCGTTTGAATCCTTTTATAAATGGAGCTTAGTACTTCCAAATTAGTGCTCTAGAAGTCAACTACACAAGGATTTTTTAAAAGTAGCTATAAGATAAAGAAGTTGGACTAAATTATCTTACACTTTTCTTTCACCTTTAGCATTCTAACATAGTTGGTTGTTAACTGAGCTGGGATGTGAACTTAGGAATGCTAACTTAAGCCCCCTTCCCTAGTCAATGCCATTTTTCTTTGATGAAGTAACATTCACAAAGTGAGTCTTAACTGGTCCCTTGGAGGCTGAAAACTCTGGAAACATAAGAAATAGGTCATAAAAGGAAAGGTTCAGAAACTAATGTACGCACTTAAGAGAGTGGTCATAGTAATTACTCGGTGGGTGAAGGGTACTTACAGATAAAAGTCATGATGAAAAAATGCAAACCAGATGGTGGTTAGGCAGTGGGGTGAACTACTCCTTGGAAACCAGTGGGATTTGGACTGAGACATGTTCTGAGAAGTCCAAAATGTTAAGGGAAACCTTGACATTAGATTAGAAAGAAGTATGTGAAAAATTTATCCATTTGAAATCTGTTTCCATCTAGCTATTAGAATGGGATCAAATAAAACTGAACATAGAATCAGGAGGGAGTGGAAGCCAGGGTAGTGCTATAAGCTGAAGGTAAAAGGAGCTTAGAACCACTGAACAGTTTGGTACCTTAAATGTAAGACTTGCCCTGCTCTCAACACATTTTGGACATTCTCTTGGGAATATTTGGGAGAGAAGGACTAAAAAGAATGAGGGAGCTGAGTTTGAATTGATTGGACTTGTTTCATGCTTAGCATTTTTCTAGGGTCCTTGGGCTATTTGTGCTCTGGGCCAAAGAAGCTTAAAATCTTGTTTCTATAGGGAAACCTTTAGCAAGCAGAATAAGGCAGTGTATAATAAAATATTAAACTGTCTTTTTGTGCTTTGCTCTAGCGCACTTTACATATATGTGTTTTTGTTTTGTTTTGTTTTGTTTTGCAAATTGAAGGCATTTGCTGTATTGCAGTTGATCTGGAACCAAACCTGCAATGTCTCCGAGGTATGTCTGTGTATGAATTGTATACTATGGAAGTCAGACTACAGTGATTGAGTCATGTCAGAACAATCAGGCTTAGGAAGAGCATCCAGGAATGGTGACCTAGGACATAAACTTGAAGATGAGTGGACTTCAATCAAAGGAAGGAAAGAGAGGAAGGCATTCTATCTAAAGGGCTTATATGAAGGAAGATTTGGTGTTGGGATGGACATTATGTATTTAGGGAATAAAAAACAGTCTTCTGTTACTGGACTGGAATATCTTATTAGATGTGAGAAAGCAAAGTGCTAATTACCTTGAGTGGGCCTTGCATGTGAGAAGTAAAAGTTTCTGTTTTTAAAAGGCTAAAAGAGCAGCCCTGGCTAGGTAGCTCGGTTGATTAGAGCATCATCCCAATATGCCAAGGTTGTAAGTTCAATCTCTAGTCAGGGCACATGCCCAGGTTGCCAGCTTGATTCTCAGTAGAGGGTGTGCAGGAGGCAGCAGTGTTTCTCTCTCATCAATGTTTCTCTCTCCCCCTCCCTTCCTCTTGCTATCTCTAAAAATCAATAAAAACGTATTTTAAAATTTAACAGGTAGATAATAGACTGAGAAAAGTTATTTGCAACATCACAACAGCAAGGAATAAATATCTATAATTTACAAATAACTCTTATAAAGCAAGCCAGCAAGCAAACCAAGCTGAAAAATGAACAAAAACAAGAAAGATAAACTGGCAATTTACAGAAGGGAAAGTCATCCTGAAATGACTAGCATGAAGGGAGATGCCCAGATTACTTTAGTAAGCAGAGAACTGCAAGTGACAATAATAATTAAAAAATGCCACTTCACAACAACAATAAAAGCAAAGCTAAAAATATGAATAACAGTAAGTGTTGGTGAGGATGTAAGGACAGGGTGCACTGCTATGGACTTTAAATTGGAGCAGCCAGTCTAGACAGTAATCTGGTGGCATCTGGTGAGTTAAAATATATGTATATTCTATAGTCTAGGGATTCTAATCTAGTCTTTATCTAAAAGTCTTCTTGCAAAGATTCATAAAGGAACATGTGCGGAGATGTTCACTGATGTATCATTAACTCTGGTGAAAAGTTGTAGATAACCTAGGGGTCCTCAGTAGGAGAATGTATAAATCAAATGTGGATGCATGTTCTGGAACTCTCTGCAAAATGTAGGAGGAATAAACCCGATATAGCTATAGTAACATATGTATTGATACCAAAATACAATGTTGAATAAGAAGTGCTGGAAACAGAATATGATTTATAACACGCCATTTTTACCAATTAAAAATACACATAGAAAACAACATCAACATTTTTATAAGATTAAATAAGTATCTAATAATATATATCTGATATATTTGATTGGGTACTTCTAGGGTAGAGGGAAGAAAATATAAATATAGAAATGTAGAAGAGGCAGAGGAAATAAAAGTATACAATAAAATTTGATAAAGTGATTTTCACCAACTAATGGTGACAATATTCTGTGAACTGAAAGTGGAAAAAATGTAACTGTGCACCATAGGTTTGTGTGTTTTTTAAAACATAAAGGCAAACTTTTAGCCAAATTTTTAAATAATGAGATTAGTACTCTTCAGTACTAGTAAATGCAGATTTGTTACATAAAAATCATCATCATATATACTCACAGAACTTCTCTTCTTTTGTGGATATTTACTGGCTTAGCCAGAAAACTATTTTGTGGACATTTTGGAGGAATTGAAGGTTGAGAGAGTTTTGCTCTGCTGTGGCTCAGAATGCAATATCCGACTAGACTATCTGCCTGGCTATCAGCAACATTAGTCCTCTGGTGAATCAGAATTCAACAGGATCTGGATTAGCATTTAAATGTAATAGGATCAGAAGAATAGTGCTGTGGATGAGATGCCGAAGCTATTTATTCCCTTAGAAACCAGCGCAGACTTATCACACCGAGAATTTCTCTTTATTCCTAATGATGCCAAACTAGTGCTAGGCACACATTTGATATTTTTTTAAAAATGTGAAAGCATACTAGTTGAACGGATGGGTAAAAAACAAACAAAACAAAAAAGTTAGCCCCTTGACTCAACCAAGACTTAAAAATAAGTATTGCACTAACAAAATTCTGCCACTACAACATGCAATAATTACAAACCTTGAAAAAGATATATTTAATGAGCAGACTTCTCTTTCTTAGATAAATAAAACTCTTCTTTTGCGACAAGGCTTCTTGCCTTCAGAGCTTCCTCTGTCATTTGTTTAGTGACCGGTAATATACCCAATGATGGCTTGTGCTCAAGTGCAAAGACTGGAATTATTAGACCGAATGAGAGATCTCAACTAAGCTGTGAGCAAGAAGACTAGGGAATAGGAGGAGAGTCATGAGTAAACAAAGACAGGGAGAATTCCCTGAAAGCTATGGAGCAAGAGAGGAGCTGGCCTGGGCGTTCAACTTCGGCTAGGAGAAGGCAGCTGCCCTTCCCACATGGAAGGTCAAATGGCACTTAGGCCAATGGAACTGGCATTTTTTGAGCAAATATCTAAGTTAAGTGCTTTCCACTGCTTCTTTGATCCTTACATCCTGATGAGGTGGCCAACACAGCTACCCCTGCCTTACTTGAGATGAGATAGCTTAAGATTCAGAAGTCTCTGAAGTATCTTGGTAAGGTCAGGTCAACTGTAGAAGTAAAATATGAGCCCACATTTTTTTTGCACTCAGATGCATTGGCTATTTCCATAATATCATAGTCTCTTCTTTAGCTTAATCTAGGAATGAAGGCAGACCCAGGAGAAAAGATAACATTTTAATATTGAGAAGAGAAAGATTTGAGTTCAAATGCACTGGCCTGAGGTGACGGGAGCCTGCAAATGTTTAGAAATGAGGACGCCTTCATTCTTGTTTATTCCCTAAATGAACTAACACCAGTACTGTGTCTACTCTGTGTACCTAGGGCTGTCTACTTGTGCATGATTTTTAACATCTGCAAATCATCAAAAACTTTTATAATGTCTGTTATGTAAGATAGAAGACTTTACACGTTCCTGGGCCAGGACTCGAAGAAACATTCCTTATCTTCAAGATGTTTGAAAAGTATCTAGAAAGTCAGAAGGGGTAAAAAGTGGGCAATACAAGACATAAGGGTGAAACAGACAAGGGCTATTGGGATACAGATGCAAGGATGGTAATTGCAGAGTGGTTTAGTAAGAGAAAATTTTAAGGAGATAGTGAGATTTAAGAAAGGACATAAAAATGAGAAAGGTTTAGATAAGTTGGTCTCAAATCATAGACAACTCCTGGGGGTCCTGGAGATCCTTTTAAGAAGTCTTCAAGGTAAAAGCAATTAAAAAAATTAATATATATTTTTTTAAATATTTTTATTGATTTTTTACAGAGAGGAAGGGAGAGGGGTAGAGAGTTAGAAACATCGATGAGAGAGAAACATCAATCAGCTGCCTCCTACACACCCCCTACTGGGGATGTGCCTGCAACCAAGGTACATGCCCTTGCCCAGAATAGAACCTGGGACCCTTGAGTCCGTAGTCCGATGCTCTATCCACTGAGCCAAACCAATCAGGGCTAAAAGCGATTTTTATAACAACAGGAGACTTGTCTTGTTCACTGTATTGACCATTGTTAACAGTGCAAAAATGTGGTTAAAACAGTGGTGGCACCAAACCATGGGGTAGTGTATAGGTCTTCTCCCCTGTTACACACACAGTTTAAACAAATTGCCAATTTTACTTAAGAATGTTTTTGATTAGAGAACAAAATTTATTAACTCAATTCTTGAGTAAAGATTTTTATGATATGCTGTGTTAAAAAATGGGAAGTATGCAAAAAGTACTTTTTCTAAGTTATAAAGGAAAATCATCTTAGGGGAAAGTGGGAAATTGTGCAATTGAGTTGCAAGCCAAAATAGCTGATTTTTCTTCAAAGAACACCATTTGTTTTTTCTTTAAAAAATGACAAACAAACTGTGGCTATCCAGGCTTAGGTATTTGGCAGACATTTTCTTGAAAATGAAGGGATTGAGCCTGTCACTTCAATGAAAACAACTGACAATATTTGTTGCCAAAAATAAAATTTGAGCTATCAAGTGAAAGTTAGAATTTTGGCAAAATATATTCACTACCATAAGCCTGACAGCTTGCCAATACTTGGAGAGTTTTCTGGTAAGATAAGTGATGATATTAATGAATGTAATATATATATATATATATATATATATATATATATATATATATGCACACACACACACATATATAACATGTATATATATGTTAATATATGTAAATAAAATAAAATTGGCCAACATTAGGAAGATCTGCATAATTCAGCTAGTCAATATTTTTCAAATGACTAATGCATCATGGTAGAAAAATCATAAACCAGTGAAAGATGCATTTAAAGTGTAAGATAGACTAATGGGTTTTATATAACATTACAAAAAGTTTTATGATATGATTTTAGATTTCATACTGTAACTACCTTTTAAAAAACTACTGCATGGGGAATATTGGTATAGCATCAAAGAACAATAGCTACAATTATCCGAGAAGTAAGAAAATACTCTTCCATTCTCCAAATGCATATTTGAGTGAAGTAGGATTTTCTTTAGAAACTTTAACCGAAGCAACTTATGACAGATTGAATGCAGAAGTATGAGAATCCCAAAGTATTTTGTTTTGATTTTGGTAATCCTTGCCCCATTGATTTTTAGAGAAAATGGAAGGGAGAGGGAGAGACAAAGACAGAGAAACATTTGTGTGAGAGAGACACATCTATTAGTTGCCTCCTGCATTGGTTGCCTCCCACATGTCCCACGACTTGGCTGGGGACCGAGCTGCATGGAACCCACAAACCAGTCCGTGGGCGAATGCTCTAACCATAGAGCCAAACCAGCTAGGGCTCAAAGTCTCCTGTTAAGCTAGTTATCAGGGGTATTTGCAAAATATGCCACTCTTTTCACTGTTATTTTTGGTTTTGAAAAGATAGTTATTTTTTATAAAGATATATTGGTAATGAGGCTATTTACTATTTTAATTAAATTTGGAAATAAGCATATGTTTTTCTCAGCTTTAGTTTCTAATACAATAAATATTGATAGATATAACACACATAAACATGGGCTCTGGTTTCCTTGATAGTTTTTAGTATAAAGGAGCCCTGAAACTAAACATTTTGAAAACCATGGGCTTATATAAACACTAGATGCCAGGTGCATGAAAATTCATGCACTGGAGGGGGTCCCTCAGCCTGGCCTGCCTCCTCGCACAATCCAGGAGCCCTCAGGGGCAGGAGGTGACCCGGTGATCAGGGTAAGGTGACATCCCCATCACACCTCTGCTGCTGCCACTGCTGGCAGTGCAAGCCTTGGCCCGCTCTGGTGGGCTGGCAGCCTCTATCCGAGGCTTGCCTGCACCTTGGGCTGGCCCTGGGCATCTGGGGGGCTGAGGGGACTGGGCACTGCCATCTTGTGGCTGTGGGTGCCGCCATCTTTGAGGCCATGCCAGTCAATTAACATATTCCCTCCTTATTGGTTGTAAGTGCCGCCATCTTTGAGGGAGGAACAGTCAATTACCATATTTTCTCCTTATTGGCTGTGAGCGTCACATCTTTGTGGTGGTGTGAGGGTCAATTAGCATATTCCCTCTTTATTAGATAGGATGTGTATATGTATTTTATGTTGCCTTCTTTTAGAAATTTAGGAAATCTGGAGTTAAAAAAATCCTTTACTCAGGTAAAATCACTGTTTGCGTTTAGGTGATTTTTTTCCTATCATTATTTCTATGTAATTGTGATGACATTATCTGTACTATTTTGTATCTCATTTTTTTCACTAATATTCTATCATAAACATTTTAGCCTTATAAAACTCTGAGTTAATGCTATTGTAATGACTGCATGAAACCCCATCATATAGCCCTAACATAACTGACTAGTCATTTCTTTATTACTGAGGAATTGCTTTGTTTGTGTTTCATCACCAGTATAAGAAATGCTGTGGTAAACATCATCCTTTATATATATTTTTAAATCAAGTTCTTTCCTTTATATTCCCAATAGCAAAATCACATGAACAAGCTTTTAAAACTTAAAAAATATATATAAAGAGAAACATCTTGAATGAACCTGGGAAATGTTTATTTAATTTTGTCTCCTGCTTCCCTCCCCACCCCCCAATATAGCAACATTGGATACCTACAATCTGCTGATTCCTGGGTGAGGCATGGAAAGAAAGGGTTCAAGAGATATGTAGCTTGAGATTCAGATTCTGAGTATCCAAGTCAGTTAAACGAACATTGGTTGCCTACAGCACTCAGCGTTGTGCTACATGTTGGGTATATCATCATAGCAACTGGTTTCTAATGAGCCTGTCCCTTGCAATGCTGTCAGAGATGGTCTCATTTCATCCTCACACCAACCTGTGATGCACACGATATTATTAACACCCCTTTAGAGATGAGACGTGAGGAACAGAGCTGAACTGACTTGTCCAAGGTCATATAGCTCAGGAGGCAGAGCCGGGATTTGAACCTGTGTGGTCAAGCTCATTACCCTTTACACTACATTGTCCTTCCCTCAAGAGAACTTGTGGTTAGGGGAAGCAAAGGTCCACAGCATCCTGCATTCCAAAGAGCCTCATTCCTGTCATGTGTACGTTCTAAAAGCAGTTCTGTGCGAGAGTCACATAGAAAAGTTCCCAGGACTTAAGCTGCTAATAAAGGAGGTCAGCGCTGATCACACCATCGGAGTGTTTCTATATAAAGTAAACAAGTCCTGGCCACTGGAATGTTTTACTGCTAAAATTTATTTGCAATGCTTTGAAGTGTACTTACATTTAAAGCACGCACACACGCACGCATACACACACATACACACATATACCCATACATACACACTACACACACACATGAGAGCAATAATTTGAAGTGTACACAAGAAGTTGAAGAAAACGTAAATTCTTCACTTGATCTTAACAAAAAAAGCCAAGCAGCAATAAAACTTTAATTCTTAAGGACATGGCACATTCAGACTGGACTAGACCACCAAATGGTACTTTATGAAAAAGAATTTTGTGGGTCATTCAACTTTAGGACGGGCTGCATTCTTCACCTTAATTATGCAAATTAAAGAAATCAAAGCTCTGAGAAGTCCTGCAGCAAAATAACCTGCTTAAATGTATTTGACCAAGAATTTCCAGGACTTATTTATGCCCAGAACCCTTTCCCAGGTGACCGCCTATTTTACATCCCACACACTTGGGGCAATGGTGGGCTACACTCATGCTAGTTGAACAGTAATTCTCCTCAGGCTGCTTCTGAAAGAAGCAGAAGCCAAGCACCATTAGTCCATGGGTTCCTGTAAGCGGTTGAGGCCGGCTGAGCTCGGGTGGCTGTGTTTTTAATCCTTCATCACATCTCACCTAAGGGATCAAACAGAGCAGCGAAACATGACAATTCCCACAGAATAGGCTAATTCTCACATTCTGACTCATTTCCCTTATGCTTTTGAAAAGTCTGGAGGCCAAAGAGAGCTGTGCTTACAGAGCAGAGGAAGGTCCTTTTCCACATTTCATGTGACACCTGGTCCAGCCGTGTCGCCGCTATAGGGAACACCTGCTGCCCATCCTGCAGCCCACAGCTCAGCCAACTCGCCCAGCTGGTCCTCCCTCCAAGCACAGGAGCCATTTCAGGGGTGTGTGAGGAAGATTTGACTCATCCCCAAAACTGCCTCCCGGCTCCTCCCAGTCCCTTTGGCTATTGTTTGGATGGAGGTGGTGATTGAATTAACAAAGCTGTTAGAGGCAGAAATGGAACACATGGAAAAGGCCTCAGAGTCCTCAAAGGCAGCCTCGCTAGCTCTCCACGCAGGAGCACAAAGAGGAGCTGCACTAAAGTGGTACCTGGTGATTACAGTGTTAGGGGAGCTCTGCTCCTCAGGGCCTGTCACTCACTGCCACTGAGAGAGGTCTCAGCCAGGGGGCCAGCCGAGTGGCTGGGAGGCGGCTCAGCCCTGTAATTATGATGCTAATTCCCAAAAGGTCAGCACTCCTTAATCAAATATTAATCAAACCGTTTTGTAAATGATGATGATTCTATCCAGGGTGGGAGGTAGAGCAGTCAGGGGCAGGGCCCCGGGTCCTCTTGAGCTAGAATGGAGTTGGAGGGGAAGTGTTGATAACAGGAAATAGCTTTACTCAGGAAGAGGAAAATCAGTAGTAAGCTGTTGATGTGTTGTTGTTGTTTTTAGTTCAAAACAACATCATTTCCTATGACTGTCTTTTTACTTTGAACAACCATGTTAGAGGACCAGCTACAGGATGACAGTCCAAATATGCAGACATCCCCCCACCTTGCCCTTTCTAAGCACATTCCTGTGGAAGAAGGCTTACGTTTGCCCTGCCCTCTCAGTCCATGAAACACTTCCACCTGCATTGTCTTGTCTGTTCCTTGCAGCAACCTCACAAGAGAGGTTCAACCCATTGCAGGGTTGAGGAAACTGAGGCACACAGAGGTTCCACTGTTTTCCTTTAGCTGGTGGGTAGCAGAGGGGTGGCTCAAATCAAAGTCTTTTGATCCAAAATGTAGTGCCCTCTGCACATACAATAACTTCTATTAAAGGGGAGCTTGGCTTCTCGGGTTTCCGAGCCATCTGGGGCTCTTATTTAATAATCAGGGCTCTATCCCCACCTTCCCCACCCCACCCTTCCCCAAATAAGAATTCAGGAGCTGACTTTTAATGGCTAGGGCTCTTTGTTGCAAACCTCCCGGTCACAAAGAAATAAATAAACTATACAAACAAACAAAGAAATCTTGCTCCCTCTCCAATTTCAGAATCAGTAGAAATACATTTACACACACACACACACACACACACACACACACACACACACACACGGTCCCCTTCATATTGAAAAGTATGCATATTTAGAGATTAGGTGCGTATTCACTAGATCGCTTATGTCTCATTACACTTTTTTAAGGCCTTGAGCCATCTCTGGCCTATATACACTTTTTAAAATATTGCTGATCAGCAGAGATCAAGTTACTGGTACATTTGTAGACACTCATTATGCAACTGGTCGTGGTCATCTTTCTGGGCCAAGTGGGTTCCTTTGTGGCTCCCTTATTATGTGCACCAGGCTGCAAACTCCAGGCAGAGCACATTGGCAAACAGCCTCCTCTTCCAATCTTCATTTTCTCTCCTTCCCGGGGTGTGAGCTCCCCAAAGTGTGATTAATCCATCTATTGATCGCCTCCTGCCATAGTGAGGGTGAGATATGGCTAGCAGTCGGTGCCAGGCGCGTATGTGACGGGACTGCTAAGGCGGGCGAGGTGAGGACAGACAAATGCTAGCCAGGACTTTCCGACTCCGCATCCAGAGGGGGCAGCAGTAGCTGCACTTGCCACAGCCCTGCAAACATGATGCTCCTCAACAGAATGCAGCTGACTCTTTTTCAAATGAATTATAATGCACATTCCCAGCCAGCTCAATAGACTTCGCAAAGGTCTAATAAAGGTTTATGGCTAAAGGGAAAGAAGAAGATGAAAAATAAAATAACAAGACAGAAACCTCTTGGAAGTAGAGCCAAACTGGAATGCGCAGCTTTGATTGAAGCGTTCCAGGCAGACATAATGGATGACCAAAAGCACGCCAGCCAAAGTGATTAGACCAGTAAGGAGGCGTTCATCTAGTTTTCAGAGGCACTGCAGTGGAGGGGCCAGTTAGGTGACGATAAGCTGAGGGGGTAAAGATTAACGATAAAATCTCCTACCTGCAAACTAAGGGTAAAATGAAAACTATGGGCACTAAACTTATTCTCACAGCTGGTTTTTGCGAGTAAAATGAGAGCGAAAGTTGGTCCAACAGAAATCAGAAAACTTTTTATTTTCCTCTCCTCTCCAGCCCAAAAGAAGGTCAAGCACAGCTGTCCTCAGTTGTGGATGCCACATTCTGTCCCCTTTCCTTCTGTCCCCACCTGTACAAAAGAACCCTCCAGGCACAGGCCACACACTCTTCATTTCAGCAATTCCTATCACAGGCAGGAAGTCACCTGGGATCCTGCAGCAACTTCTATTTCCTTGGAATTGATTTTCCGTGCACACAAGCAAACAAGCTAAGAAGCTGGTCGGTGGTTTAAAACTAGTGGCCCTCCTGTACTGGGGAGAGTGGCAGTGTACATTTTAAGGCAGCCAGACACCCTCATAGTAGCTCTCGTGTCTCTGACTCACATAAGCTTTTCGGCTTCCATGTTCCAGAGGAAGAAACAGCCAGACCTGACCAAGGACAAAAACACACACACAAAACAAACAAATCAAAACACTCCCCCTGAAGTCCCCACAGTGACAAATGAAATAAAGAACAGAAAGTAAGTCAAACACAAACATTTTAGTAACAATGAGTTAATTCTGATTTATGTAGCATTTCTCTGTAAGTTACATATAAAGAATCTAAGATTTGTTAAGGACCTGCCTGAATATCGGTTTCTTGCTAGAGGCTGGGTGTTCCACAGTGAACAAGGCACAGGTCTTGCACTCGAAGAATCATAGCTTACGGGGAAACAGAGCACTGAAAAACAGGACTAAAATTCCACAGTCAGGTTTTTAGCTCGGGATGAGGTGAGAATCCAGTCACTAAGTCTGGTGTTGATGACTCTGTCTTACAGCTCCTGGAGGAAACCACACAGAGACTGGACCTGAAGGATGGATGGGAGTTTGCCATATAACAAAAGGGGCAGATGGGAGAAAGGTAAGAGAGTGGGTAGGAAAGACAAGATTATTCTAGATGGAAGGGCCATCATCACACAGGCCTGGAAGTGAGAAAGGTCAGGGCACATTGGGATAATAACAAACTATTAAAACTGAGCAGAACTTAGTGAGGAAGACAGTCACAAGGCAGGAAGCAGGAGAGTCACTTTAGGGCCCTGTAGGAAGTATTAAAGTGTTTGGACTTAGTTCCGTGGGCAACTGCAGAACCACAATGGAATTAAATAGGATAGTGATGTAATCAGTGGTGACAGTGCGGGGAATGGGTTGAAAAAGAGTAACACTAGAAACAGAGATGAATTAGGAGAGGATTTCCCTAATCCAGTGGTTCTCAACCTTCTAGCCCTTTAAATACAGTTCCTCATGTTGTGATCCAACCATAAAATTATTTTCGTTGCTACTTCATAACTGTAATGTTGCTACTGTTATGAATCATAATGTAAATATCTGATATGCAGGATGGTCTTAGGCGACCCCTGTGAAAGGGTCCTTTGACCGCCAGAAGGGGTCGCAACCTATAGGTTGAGAACCGTTGCCCTAATCAGTCAGGTGGCCTGGTCTCAGGTTCTGGCAGGAGTGATGGGGTGGATGAAATAGAGGAAGCCCAGGTTCAAGGAGGAACCCTGTCCATTGAGAATTTATCTCAAGAATATATAACTTATTATAAAGGGGTTCCAAGAAGAGCCCAACACTTCTTCGATGTGCAATAAATTTCAAACAAACGTGTGAAGTGAAAACCTCCTCTTTCCCTTAAAGTCCTGGGAGTAGGACAACTCCAGGAGACAAGAGAGCAATAGATATGGTAGGTTCATATTCTATTTGGAGAATACTCCCAGGATATAAAAGGGAAAGCTCTGGAAAAGTCAAGAGGAAAATGGAGTCACAAGCCACATGTGAAGAACTAGCTGTGCCATATGGACGTATAGCCACTTCAGTACTGTTACTGTCCCGACCACTAGCCAAGGAAGGCAAACTTGCTTGTGCTTGGAGATGAGCGAGTCATTTTCCACAAACCAGTGTTTCAATATTTTGCTTGGCATCCAAGTCAAATTGTCCTGGAGAAGAATGTGGTTTGGAAATAGGCTGAGATGTAGTAAGTGAGACAGTCTGTGAGAAGTGTCAGTGGTTTCAAATACAAAGCACCATCTCTGATAGAAATATTATTTGTTAGTGTCATCATTAATAATCTTGAATGAGGGAGTCTCTGATTGAGGCAAATCACAGATGCTTCTAAATTAGGCAGCAATGTCAACACCCAGAAGATCACAATGTCCCCAAAGAGGTTAGAAATGAGGGGCAGGAAATAATAAAGCAAGGTTAAATTTGGCTGAATGGGAACTACATCTGGGGAAAGATAATTCAAAAAGCAGATAGTCATTGGGCCAAAGAAATCTGGACCACACTGATGCCAGAGGAGACCAGGTGCTCTACCGGATGGCAGATGAGGTAGGAATTTAAAATACGATAGGGCAGCCTGAAGCCCATTTGGTCCTAGCCTGCCACATCTGATAAAGAACACTGACAAAGATCTGGTCTGCCTCAGCACTCCATGTTTGCGGCCATTCACAAAAGAAATTCAATCCATTCACCACTTTTATTTTAGTTATTGAGATGAAATAAAAATCATCCACTAGAACAATAAGGCCTCTACCATTATCTCAAGTTCATGGTCAATGCTTTTCAGCTAAAGAAATAAGACAATGGAGATGTGCATATAGAAGCTTCATTCATAGTAAGTAAGATATATCGTTAGTATTCTTTCATTATTCTCCCATTACTGCATCTTTCTCTTTCAGGTAAGTGGCTGGGCAGTCATGTGATCTATTTCTGTTTTACATATTAAGCAGCTGAGGCATGATTGCTAAGTCATTGGTCTCTCTGCTTGGTGCTTTGTTCATTATAGGGACGTGTTCTTTCTAAATAATTTAGGGTGTTGCATCGAAATGAAGAATTGTCATCGATGCCATCGCAGGTCCAAAGGGGGCATTATTGGATGACTCTATAGGCAGGTGAAGTATATGGCTTAAGGTACTGATATTTAATATTAATTGATACATAAAGAAATATAAAATAATCTTCATAATAAAATTCAGAACTTTGCTGGACACTCCATAGTTTAAGTTTCATTATTAATCTACTTTGAATCATAAAATAAAATCTGAATACAGCACAATCATAATATTTTCAGTGCTAAAGGTTTCCTAAGATCTATATCAAGCCTAACTAGAAACCTTGTCAGAAAGGGAGGCAAGAAATGGAACGAAACACTGCAATTGCAAGGCAAATTATTTCATTATTTCCTTCATTTGTTTTCATGACGTATCAATCACACTGAGAGGATGTAAAGTAAAAACACAATTTTACTCAACTGTAATGGTTATTTAAACAGAACTGTTGGCCATGTATGTGTTTGGGCAGTTACTGGTGTGCATGCTCAGAAGCTCTTCCTAGAACTAAACTTGAATTTTGACCTTGATTAGAATCTGGGCACTATGGTTTTAGAGCTTTGTTTGAAGTCAGATTAATTTCAGTCATATTATCTGAGTGTCAACTCATTATTGCAATTCAAGTAAGGGATAGTTGTGGTTTGGGTTATAGTGAAGGATAGTAAATTTTATAGTGTATATAATTTGGAACATGTTTGTGTTCAGCCATATGTGGAAATCTGTCTGGGTGCTAATTATTATGCTTTATCTACAAATGACCAGATGGCCTTGCCCAAGTGTGGAGAAACAATTTAGTGCCATTTTAAACCATTAAGGCTATTAACTCTGACTTAAGACAATCTTTTGCCCAAAGGGAACTAGTTTTGCTGTCCTTCAAAGTCATCAAATGTAATTAAATGTTATATTGAGGAGTAGGCATTAATGGATTAAGGAGACAGCACTGTCAACCAGTACTGAGTCAACCAAGGCAGAGAAAATAGAGAAATAGATCAGAAAGATGATGTATTAGGTAACGTACTGGCTAAGCTGCTGTAACAAAGAACCCCCAAGATACAATAACTCGAAAAAGATAACTCATTTTCTTTTCTGACAAAAAAACCCACACAAACAAACAAAAAAACACAGAGATAGGTGAGAGGTCTGAGATAGGCAGCTTTGGCCCAGATAGTGTGGTTCAATTGTTGAGCATCAACCTATGAACCAGGAGGTCACTGGTTTGATTCCCGGTCAGGGAACATATCTGAGGTGCAGGCTCAATCTCCAGTAGGGGTGTGCAAAAGGTAGCCAATTGATGTTTCTATCTCTCCAACCCTCTCCCTTCCTCTCTCTCTAAACAAACAAACAAAAACATATTTAAAAAGACAGGCAGTTTTGTTTTTTAAGACCCACTGAGACCCATACTCTTTCTATCTCATTGCTCTGACAATCATTATAGTCTTTTCCACATTTACATGGTTGAGGCTATCTCAGCAGTGCATATACAATTCCTGTCAGTTATACAGGGAAAAGAGAAAATGAGGATAGCAAGCAATTTTATTTTAAGGAATCAATGTTAAAATTGTACACATCACTTCAGATTGCTTTGGAAAAAGAAATTCCTGACTCTAACAGTAGGCACATGGGAGGCCACTAAAGTTTCTGTCCCTTGGGAAAATCTATGGAAACTTGTCCCCATGTTTCAAAGCTGGCCTTGTCTAGCTCCCCCTGGGGTGTGTGCTGAAGACAAAACTTAATACCAAAGAAATCTATGTGTCCCATTAATTAATTTACCCCAGAGAATGAAGACAACATATTTTAGTAAGACAAGTTCTCAATGCAAATTCTCTCAAAAGGGGTCCAGACAACTTTTCTTTATAAAACTACCAGTTGTCTATAACTGCAACAATGAATAATTACATTTTGCTTCTTAACCTTCACCTGGAAAAAGTCAGTTCAATGTGACTCACCCTGTTCAGAAAGGAATTGTGAGTCCCTATATGCATTCAAAGGGCTACCAGAGATGTTAACAGGAAAAAACAAAAAACAAACAAACAAAAAACCAGAAAGGCCCACCATCTTGTTATTGTTGCTTTTCCTTCTCAGAACTAAGACCCCTTCTAACTTATCTCCATAAGGCTATTGGATCAGCTCTGCCCCAATCCTGTTTGGCTCAGAGGGCACTGGTCTCTTTTCATACTCCCTTTACTCCAGCTTCCATCTTTACAGACAATGTCCTCAATAGGAGTGGATGCTCCCAGCCTCCTCCTGCCTGGCCATGACAATAGAACTTGATGATTTAATCAATGCATTTGCCAGACTGCTTAGGGGACAGCTGGCCATAGTGAGGATACAATCTGTGGCTGTGGAACCCAGCCAAGTAAACTGGGGTTGAAACTATGACCTTGGCCTCCTGGGTATACACTCTGAATCAACTGCACTGACTGGCGACATGTATAGCAAGACTGTTATTTATGATGATGATGATAAAAAATAATATATATTGCATTTATAGAGTACATATTATGGATCAGGTCTTTATGGGGATTATCTCATAGGAGTCTCTCAATTTCCTGTGAAGCAAGGATGCCTACCATCATTTCCATTTCACATGTAAGGAAATAGAAGCTTAGTGAGGCTAAGTATTTTTCCTAAGAGCACATTGCTAATAAATAGTAAAAACAGAATTCAAACACAGGCAATTTGATTCCAGAATTCTCATCAGTCCTATGAGGATTTCCCATATTATAGGTATAACAACAGATATGAAGAAGCTGTGTTATTCAAATAAACTAGCTAGCTAGCAAGCGCCTTCTGATTTTTCAATTGAAGACTATCTGTTAGCCTTAGGGGTTTTGACTTGTACATGATGGTATCATTGGTTTTAATGTCCCAGAATCCCATCTTTGGTGCTGGATGATGACATGCCTGGAAGGGAGTGGTTGACATTAAACACGTTCATACCAACCACATTCTGAAGAAGTATTTTATGAAAAGCTGAGTTTCCAAAGAGCAAATATTTGATCATTATTGTATTACTTAAACACTGCTTAATAAATTATAAATTGGTACAACTTTTCTGGCTTGGTAATAATATATCAAAATCCTTAACTGGAGGTACATATTTGACCCAGACATTCCTTTTGGCAAATTTATCCTAAGCAAATAATTTTGGGGGAAAATATGCAATAATGAAATAAACTGAAAATGTTAATTACACTATTGTTTGTAAAAATTAAAAAGTTTAAAATACCCCAACAGTCTGTCAATATGAAATTGATTAAATAAATTTTGATAAATTCTTAATAAAAAATTCTACTTTTCCTCTTCAAATTGAAATGTAAATCTACATTTGAGTTTGTGATGTGCTGGTAAATTAAAGATGCTTGTGATATATTGGTAAGTAAAAAACAACAACAATCATTAAATAATCTGGATAGTATTTGTTTCCCTGATCTGCCATAACAAAGTGTCTCACACTGGGTGATCTGCAACAACTAGAATCTCTCACTGTTTTGGAGGCCAGAAGTCTATTTGTTCCTCCTGGGCCCTCAGAGAGAGTCTGTCCCATGCCTCTCTCCTAGCTTCTGGTGGTTACCAGCAATCCTTGTTGCTCCTTGCCTTAGAGATGCATCACTCCAATCTTTACCTCCATCCGCACATGGCCTTCTCCCCTGTGTCTCTGTGTCTTCTAATTTTCATCATGAGATTTAGGGCCCAGCCTATTCCAGAATGATCTCATCTTGAGATCCTTGCTTTAATTACATCTTCAAAGACTCTTATCTCACAGAAAGCCACATTCTGAGTTTTTTGGGTAGACATAGCTTGGGAGCTACAGTTCAGCCCATTACATATGGTTCTATTTTCGTTTTATGAAAAATATATGCATATATATTTACATATATATTTATGAGATTATCATAGTTATATTGGGCTTTGTAGTCAGACAAATGAACTTTTAATCATAGTTCTACCTTTGGCTGACTGGCCATAAGCAAATTACTTCAACCTTGGGAATTCAGTTTTCTTATGGGGATAATTCTTATTAATACCTTAGGTGAACAATAATACTACACAGAGTTATTATAAGAAGTTTAAGAGAAAATATACAAAAATGCTTAGCATAGTGCCTGACTGGTAGAAAACTTTCCATAAATAGTAATTATGATGAAAAATAAAAGTTCTGGCAGGATAAACTCCAAAATATAACATTTTTCCTGGGGATTAGTCATTATAGATGGTTTCTATTGTTAAAAAATGTATTTCTATATTTTATAATAATTCTAACCACACATGTATTACCTTCTTAAATCAGGAAAATAAGAAAAATAAAGCCATTCTTATTTGAGGAAAGAACAAAACTTATTAGGTTCTACATCCTTTTGATACTTACATGCACATGTGAGTAAGCCAGGCATTACAGATTAAATTAGCCATGCAATGAATTTAAAAACACACATACACACAAAAACATTCTCTCCCAGACTTGGGAGCTCCTTCACTTAAAAATTTTCCACTTGCAAAATGGGTGTTGGTTTCACTGACATTCAGTGCCAGAGCCCAATGATGCTCACAAACATTTAGAGAGAGCAGCATTTCTTAAATGTCCACAGGGCAAAGGTGAGGCATGGCATGTTTGAAAGATGGGCTCCTTCTGTGGAAAGAGATGCTGTCTCAACACAGTGATAAAGGAGTTCTGTCAGAAGCAGGATTCGGGGAGGGAGGGAGCCAAAAGGTTAGGTCAGATGTGACATTGTCTGATGGGTTTGTGTCACAGTTGAATGTCCATGTTTAAGGTTAGCTGCTCTCTGAGAAAGGAAACCCCTCACCTAAAAATACGTACTTAAAAAAATTTTTTTTCATATTAAAAGTAGTATTTGGAAAATAAAGGAAGTGTAGAAACACACACACACACACACACCTGTCAACACATACAGCACCTGTGTGTGAAATAGAAAAAGGCATCTCTCATTGGGGATCAGATTAGGAAAAGATGACCCCACTGGGCAGATGCAGCCCCTGTAGCTGCTTGCTTTGACAAGCTGAGAGTTCTGTGATGCAAATGAGAAAAAGGGTACCTTTTCCTCTGACCTGAAAAATTCTCTTACCAGGGCACCCCTTGTATAGCCCTGTCCAGGCACAACTGGGATAACAGCATGTGGTGGCCCAGAAAATGAGACTATATCACATCTACAGTTTTCAGTGTTTTATGTAACATTTGATGCATACAAAACAACATATGTAATGAAAATAAAAATTATGGGGTAAAAGTTTTGAAAATAGGTCCATCAACCAAGTTAAGAACAGAATCATTAGCAATCCTACTGCATCTCCTTCCACGGTCCTCATCCCTATTTTGAATTTTGTGTTTGTTACTGTATTGGTGTGGTACATATCTCTATATCTATCTATCTGTCTGTCTGTCTGTCTGTCTATCTATCTATCTACCTACCTACCTATTTCATAGGAGGTTGAATTTAGCCAGGCTTCTATAACTTGCTTTTTTTTAACTTGTACTGTTCCGGAGTTTTATCCATAATTTAACAAATAGCTTTTATGCCATTAAATTTGTACAATACTGTACAAACTGCAAAGTATTCCATGATATCTTTGGACCATAATTTAACTAGTTTTGTTATCATGTTACATTAGTTAAATAGTAATTATGCTACATTAACATAATTTAACTAATTAAAAAAGCAGACTTTTAAATTATTTCTAATGTTGCTCTAAAACTCTTCATGATGGTTTTTAACTTCCATCTAAAGGAAATCTTGGACAACATCCTTGATTCTTTTTCTTAGAAGAAATCCCTAGACATAGACTTGGTGTGTCAATGGTATGCTGATTATAAGGCTCAATGTGCATTAATGCTTACGCTATTGTTAAGATAATGTAGAAGCCACTCAACTGAGAAGTGATACCTTAACCAAGGAAGTTCAGGGAAAGCAGGGACATGGAAACACTTTCTAGATCTGTTGATTTCAAAGAAGTACACTGTGGAGAAAACCCCACAGGATGGTGCTCTCTGTTCTGATTCCAGAAGGTCAAAGTTAACCATAATAATCTGAATAATGATGTCAGTGCAGGGGTGGGCATTTGGGGGAGAATTCTCAAGCAAGAACTGATGAGTGTGAAGAATCACAAAACCAATCCAGGGAACATCACATTGGATTCAAGTGAACCCCAGAAGAGGGCAAAAGCACCTCTCCTTGCTGTAGTCAAGATGAAGGCCAGCCCAGGCAAGGGCTGATGAGAATATGCATATTAAAAGTAGAAAGGAGGACTCTGATTAACCTACCATCACAGCCCAATGTCATCCCACAAGGAGCCTTTACCTCACTGAGCAAATAGTTCAAGACTTTACAAGGAGCAGGAGGCACCAACCTCAGCTTCAGACCCAGAAATAGAAGTCAAATGAGTTCTTTCTAAGAACAGAAGAACTTGATTAGCAAAGCAGACAAAAGTCCACCTAGAGAGACCTTCTTCCTCAGAGGAGAATGATTGAATCAATCATTGCCTAGTTTGGCCTCAACAGCTATTTAACAAACAGAAACGTTACTTATATATTAGTATATTTGTTGCTTTAAAGAACAATTTTTAAAAGCTCTTTTTTTTCCAGGAAGCATTTCTATTTTCAACTGATTAAATTATTTGAATACTATGCCTAAAGTCTTTACAATGGAAATGAGCACAGCTTCCTTTCCATTGTGTCTGGAGATGAGAAATTAAATTTGTGCGGTAAGTAGATTGTCAATAATGCATCTCAAAAGGTCATAATGTCTGGACTTAAGCAAAATTGTGTTTTTATATAAGGAAATGTTTTCTCTTATCAAAAGACATGCCAATAGTTCTCTTCTGCTTCAGTTGGTGGCATTGGCCTGGCTTTGCTATGTGTTGAAACAGTGTCTGCTCAGAAGAACCAAATAATAACAGCAGTTACACTAATTGAGCATTTATTACATCTCAAACATAGGTTAAGTCCTATGTGTGTATAAAACAGTTTAATCCTTTTAACAACCCACTGAGGAGGCTGTTGACATTTAATAGAGGAGTAAGATGAGGATCATTGAAGTCACCTAGTGGTTGGATGCCGCTACCAGTAACCCAGTTAACCACCTTCCACTTATAACCCACACCAACTAGGAGCAAGGTACAGGGTGCATCAGCCACGTCCTAACATGGATGGGGGCAAGAAACAGAAAAAAGTACTGGGCCTGAGTTGTTACTTGGATGGGAAGCACCATATTAAAAAGGCTCAGCCCTACAAGGCCAATGTGGTTCAGTGGTTGAGCATTGACCCACGATTTTCCCTAAAGATGGTTTCCCCTTAATCATAGTCTTAATATTGTCCTATCAACATACTTACTTTTAAATTTTTATTTAAAAAATAACCACCTTCAGAGAATATACATAAGGAAAATGATTGCTCACCTCACCACTACTTCAGCCTTCAGTTAGAATTATGACCCAGGTTAGAAATAAAATCAAGCACTTCCCATCCTGAGCTCTGCATTGGAACCTTGAAGGATATGTCCATGAAAACTTTTCAGCTGTAGCACGTACTGTAAATTGAATTTATGGACTTTATAAGCTCTGTCAAGGTAGCTCTGTCTTCGTGACTACTTCATTTTGAATTTAGAAAGAATCCTTGACCTCCTACTATATGCCAGTAACTATCCCAGTTGCTGGGAAGACAAAGATAAATAAGGCATTTTCCATGCCTGGGAAGTGAGAAGACCACAAACAGAAGTAAAAAGATTACAACAAAGTGGGGACTATTTGGCTGCCTATTAAAATCTTCTGGAGAAATAAAATATACAAACAAACAAACAACGCATAACTGGATCCTACCCTCAGAGATTTTCATTTTATTGATCCTGGGTAGGACCCAGTCATTTTTCCAAGCTCTCCAAATGATTCTGACATTCCGCCAGGACGAATGATCACTGAAACTGAGGCATATAGAAGATGTCCAGGGGAGTTGATCTGGAAGCATCTGGGTAAATAATATTTGAGTTAGATTTTGGGAAGATTGATGGGAATGTGCCCGATTTTCCAGGGCCGAGCTGATGATGGGCATCGTGGGAGAACAAAGAACATGGACAAAACTTTAGCACACAACTTGGAAAGTGACCTTCATGAAGTGGCTGGAAAGCTGGTGGGTCGGAGCTGAATGGAAGATGAAGCTGCAAAGGTGATGTGGTCAGGTTGAGGGGAGGGCACAGGAAGGAGTAGGGCAAGAAAGATGGCACGCCAAACCGAAGCTATAAGACTATTCTAGAGAGACATGTGTCCATCAACAGCTTCCCACTTGCTGTGTGTGTGTGTGTGTGTGTGTGTGTGTGTGTGTGTGTGTGTGTGTGAGAGAGAGAGAGAGAGAAGGGAGGATTCAGAAAGGAGTTCCTTATAGTACATGAGCCTGGAGACAGAAGCCTGTGAAAAGGCTCTTGCGGTCCTTCTGATGAGATTTAATTCAAGAAGATAAAATAATTTATACATTTTTATTTGTTGCCTTGGGATGCCTGGCCAGTCACTACACTCTATTGTTTTAATAGAGTAATGTTTTAAGAACCTACAGACACTGAATGAGGCCATGGGCAGACAGAGGTGGATAAGACTCTAGGGGTCAGTATAGGTGGTGACTTGTCCAAACCAACTTCCAGAGATGAAAGAAGTTAAAAAGCATACCTATATGCAAGAGGGACTTGGGTCCATGTAATGTGAAGATATGTTTGGATAGTTAAAGATAAGTTAGAGACATTTGGGACACTTAATTGCTATCAAAGGGGTCAATTATGGTCTCCCAGAAGACATTGCTTCTTGCCCATATGGAACACAAGATTCTTGGTTGAAGGGATTGTTAGTTACTTCCTAACATGGAATTTCTTATATTTAGAATATTTTACTTGAAAAATGGGCCTAAGAAATTGACTTAAGTGGAATTCCCAAACAGCCCTAATTCTAAGGTGTTTGTTAATTACCATAGTGACCACTGCAAGTGTCTACACGGAAACACGTGGATGCAGTACCAATTGCTTGCAGCACCTTATGGCCTCTCAGAACTATTATCCCTCGAGTGAACTAAAATATGCAGGAGACTTCTTACCCTCCAGTATTGTGGAATTGATCTTGAATAATAAGGATGCGGATGATAGGTTTATTATGCTTTAGTAACAAATAAATTTAAAATCCACTCACAAATACCCATTTGTATGTAAAAACTAGGGTTCATTATAGTAAATAATTTTTTGACATTAAATGAAATTAGTGAAAGATTGGGAGAAATATGGAATCAATCAGCCATTCCTTTTTTTTTTCTTTTTTTTTTTTACTCAAGCTCTAAGAGCTGATGAGGTGTTTTAATTATTTCGTTTCACATGTGGAAAGAATAAATCTGAAGGAAATAGCTTAGGATTCTTTCCAAGTTTGAATTACAAATTATCCCAGGACCCTGGAGAAAAGCAACAGCAAACATGATTTTAGGTGGTTCTTTCTCAGGTCAACCTTCCGATCAATATGGAAAACAACCTTGAGGACCTAATTTTTTCCTTGTGCTGTTTCCCAGAGTTGAGGGAAGTTTAATCTTCCTTCGGATCAGTCTGCGCGATGTGTTCTTCACGCTGTGTGGCTGGTGTCCCAGGCCCAAATCCTGTGAAAGTTGTTTCAGATGGCCACAGCTGAGTCCTACAAAATAAATGCCCCATTGCCCCTTGAGCCAGCACCAGAGAGAGAAGACACTGACTGTGCCTGTGTCATTCCTTGAACAGTTGGACCTTTGCACTCAGAAAGGAGGAAGCTGGCGCTCCGGCAGTGCTCAGAGCAGAGCTGGCTTATATGCTACCCAGGACGGAACTCCCATTTCAGAGACTGGAGTCTCTGATAACCCCTTTCCCAAACTCTACTCTGGACCATTTGTGACCTAAAGGAGAGAAGATCCACGTGATGAGAATAACCACATGGAATAGAAGTGTTCCAGGAGATAGAAGGGAATGTTGTCCCAATCTAGTTTCACTTTCAAACCCTTTCATTCTCTCCCATAAGCTCTGACCCCCATCTTATACTGGCCAATTCAATGGCCCCAAGGAATCCTCTGTATCTTTGATTTGTATCCTTAAATGTAGATGTGAAGGGAAATCTTGAACATCCTGTAGGAATGACAAGGTGCCGCTAACCATAACTGAAACCTATTTCAAAAATCACACAACTTATTCTAGATGATGTTAAGAAAAACAACATGAAAGAACTGTCTCAATAGCACCTGCCCCATAAAAGGCAGTAGAAGAAACAGAAAATGGCATGGCCTCACTTGGTCAGCCCTTGGGAATTTTGTGGAATGAGAAAACCAAACCCAGCCTGACAGGGAGTTAGTGTTTAAAAGAAGCTTGATCTAATTTCTATCCTCCACCCTGGTCAGTTAGAGGGGAATTTTTTTCTGTGGTAGTTTTCCATGTCTTCCACTCAGAGGATGTGCTTTTTATCCCCATTTGCATGGATTTGTCTTGACTCTAAACTTCCAGCTTGGTACCTGAGCAACCTCCGGGCACCTAAACTCCAAAGGGAGAAGTCTCAGGCATCCCAGAATATTGTTTAGTCACAGAATATCTACCTGGAGCTGCTGCGCCTCCCAGAGCAACTGTAAACTGCTTCGTGCTCTCGCTCTCCTCTCTCTCTGCCTGAAGGACACCTCCCTTTAGCATCCACACAGTCAATTGATTCCTCTGGTGCAATGCAGCTTCCATGTCAATTGATGCCCGAGAGCATTCTGCTGAGAAACGGGAGTCAGAGGAAAACCAGCAGCCAAGTGACTATATCATTTTTAAAAAATACTAATTGACCTTGTCAAGATAATTACTGCAGATTGGGAGACACTGACTTCCTCTGGCAGGTTAGATGGAAAACCTACTGATTCTGGGGAGAATATAGGAAGGAAAAAAGTTTGCTGTGTTGAATGAGAAGCCTCAGGCTATTTTTAAGGCAGATATTTCTTATTCAGAGATCCTGAAGCTGAGGGAATACATTTGCTTTAAATCTAGAGGAAAACTATATACTCTTGAGGATGTGTTTTGTCTCAGAACCTCAAAGCACTACAGTCTTAAAATCATTTTTGAAGCCAATAGTATTATTCTCTCTATATATCATTATTCTTTCTACATACCAGCCCAGTGATTCAGTCATTCAATATCCATTTATTGAGCATCTATATTTTTTATAATTGTACCCCTTTTTAAATATATTTTATTGATTTTTTACAGAGAGGAAAGGACAGAGGGATAGAGACTTAGAAACATTGATGAGAGAGAAACATCAGCTGCCTCCTGCACACTCCCTACTGGGTATGTGCCCGCAACCAAGGTACATGTCCTTGACTGGAATCGAACCTGGGACCCTTGAGTTCGCAGTCTGACACTCTGTCCACTGAGCCAAACTGGTTAGGGCTGAGCATCTACTTTTCAAAGTGCTATGTTAAATGCCACATGCGATGCAAAGATGAATCACATATAGTGTCTGCCTTCTAGAAGCTTATATTGTCAAGGGAGACATTATATTAACACACAAATATGATACAAAATAGAAAATTCTATGATGTCCAGAAATCAGATCGAAATGTTAGGCTAAAATCTGGAAGAGATTATATCTGGAAATAACTTTGGAATCATTGGAACCAATTATTTCATTGGAAATTTTGAGCAAATTCACCAATATTTTTCAAGAAGCCCTAATATGTTTTTTCCCACAAATCAGGTTGCCAAAATAAAATCGTTGCATTAGTTTTTGTCAGATTCCTTTGTCATCAAGTATACGAACCATACTCAGCATATAACCATGCTCATCAACCATATGCACATTGGCTCATATGCTCACTGCTCAGTCTGGAACAGGTCAAGGTACAGAATGCAAAGAGGTTTTCAGGTTTTTTTCAATGAGAGTTTGGTTTCCTCATAAAAAAGCCTTCTTAACATCATGTCCTATTCAACAGTTATCACCAGTTGGCCAAGGATGTAAATGGCATGCTCATCAGAGCGACAACCTTAACCAGCAATAACAATGTGTTTGTTCTAACAGGATGAAATCTAATAATGGACAGAGCCTGGGTTTGGGTATAGAAAGTAAGTGAATGTGTTCAGATGTCAGAGATGTGGCTGAAGGGCAGCAGGCATAGACATAACTATGTAAGCTTATGTGAGGAGGCATCCAAATCACTAATACACACTTTGTCGGCATTAAGAAAGAGACTATTTCAAAAAGAGGACTGAACCCCATTGTAGTCCAAACTCGTCAGAAGCTATGCTTGGCATATTTTTGCCACACTTTTGGAAGACCATCGGTAAACTATAGATCACTGAGGCTGGCAAAGGGAATTGAAAATCATGCTATGAAAAGAATGTGTGAATTAGTATAGCCTGCTGAGTCTAGAGAAGAGTTTCAATGATGAGATGTACATAGGATTATCTCTCAGGAAAGAATAGCTGCCATGTTGAAAAAGCATTAGGCATTCTGGTGTGCAAAAATGGGATCCTGGGACTCGTGAAGGTAACCAGAGAGAGAATGTCCAGCTCAATATAAGAAAGAATTCTGTAACAATGAAGCCACCATATGAGAAATTGGTGGTCTTGAGAGACAGTAGACTCTGCCACTGAAAGCATCCAGGGAGTATATTTAAGGGGGGTTTGAGTGTGAGATCACCTATCAGATAGGAAAACAGGACAAATGACGGTTGATGTCCTTGATAAATTGGGTTTTCTGTGAATTTATGAACATGGTCCTGGAGAATTAGCCTGTCTGTATTCATCTAAACACCTACATGCAATCACAACAAATCACTTACCAAGAAAATTGCTGAAAAAAAGACATTTGTCCAAAAGTGCGTAATACAAGACCTGCCTTGTCACCATGGCTCATGCACAGACACTCAACAAATATTTGTTGACTGAATGAACGAGGCTTGTAGTACCGAGCAAATGAAAACAAAACCCGAAGCTTCATGAATAATGCAGTGTTGGAGTATGTTCATTAGACGCTGCTAGCCACAGTTTCTATCTGCTTCCTGGACAAGGAGCAAACATGACAAAATCTTACAACCCTTGATCATTCTTTTTCACCTTTTTTTCTCACTTGACGTCCCCTCCCATATTTCCTTTAGGAATTCAGTTTTGAGCCCTTCAGCTCCAAACAACCTTCTCCCACCTGAAAAGACTTTTCTCTCAGTCACTTAACCTTGCTGACTGACAGACGGATCGGGTGAACGACTTCCAGCTACTGTGTCATTGAGCCAGGCCCGTGCATTGAAAGCCTTTGTCTGTGACTGTGGCATAAAAGCCCCAGAAAGTAAGCTAAGAGCTCAGCAAGCAGGGGGATGAGGCAAATACTTAGAAAGGATCTTGAGATAAATTAGATCTCATACCTACCTACCCCTCCCTAATTTCTCATGGTGGAAGAACAATTCTAAATAATGGGATCTATAGCTACTGGTGTTGTATGAAAGTGAATAAATCCAGCTAGGGAAATCATGAGCCACAACTACAATTCTATTTGCTTTACTACAGTAAAACATAAGCAAATAAAAATAAATACATACATACATCATATACTTTTTTAAAAATATATTTTATTTATTTTTTTACAGAGAGGAAGGGAGACAGATAGCTAGAAACATCAATGAGAGAGAAACATCGATCAGCTGCCTCCTGCACACCCCCTACTGGGGATGTGCCCAAACCAACGTACATGCCCTTGGCCGGAATCGAACCTGGGACCCTTGAGTCCGCAGGCCAACGCTCTGTCCACTGAGCCAAAACTGGTTAGGGCTCGTATACTTTTTTTCAAGAGAAAAAATTAAACTGAGAAAACCCATGAGAATCCTGTCTTGACAAAGAACTACTGCTATCATGCATCCTAGTTAGCTGTATTTCCCCTTCTCCAAATTGTTTTTTTTTAGGGGGGGAGAGTAGAGGGGGAGATTGGTATTGTCTCTGTGTATGTGTGTGTGTTTATCATTTGAACCTTTGAAATTAGAAATGAGAGTAGCAGAGGAACAGGGAGCCCCTGTCAGCAAGGCCAGTCCTGAAGGTCAAGCTAATTCTGTCCTTTGCAAGAGGCTCAGAATAAATGTCCCCAGCTCTTCCCACTTGCATGCATAAGATGAGCCAGGGGTTTGGGCGAGTTGTAGCTGCTGGCAGCCTCTTTCCAGATGTCAGGGGCTTAGACATAGGTCTGGTTGATGCCCACGGACATAAGCTGGCTCTGGGCCTCTCTCTGTTCTCAACTTCTTTCTCCTTTTTGGAAGAGGTCTCTGTTCTCCAACCTTGCTGCTATTTCTCCTTCCTTTCCCTTCCCTTTCCTTTCCATGCTGGGCTCCCCCTTCTCCTAACTTGAATTAATCTCCTTCTCTACCTTTGACCCCAGAGATTCAGATGCGCGTTTTACATTTCCAGCTCATTTGTTGCTAGCTTAACTAATTTATTTTCATAACTCCCTCTTTCTGACATCCTAAATGCCTCCATGTGTCTCTACAGTACTTCTGCTCCTGCTAACATAGTTTCTGGTATCACAGAGGGTATTGCAGTGCATGTGCTGCATTTAGTTGAGGTTTCCATCTATTAATACCAGCCCCATCCTTGGACTTTCCAGGATTTCATGCATCCAGGAGAGAGAAATGAAGCTGCAGGGCACTTCACAAATAGCCTTTTGCAAATTCAAAGCATTAACACCACAGCACATCTGATCGTAGCAGCCCTGGCCCCTGGACACTGGGGAATAACTGCTTTAACGTGAGAGTCATCCTTTCGAGGCACACAGGAGCCCAGAGGTAGGTGAGTCCGTGCCAGATCTGGTGAGCGTGGAGATTTACTCTTTGGTTTCGGGAGAAACCCTGCTTCACATTCTCAGCTGCCTTCCCCTAATGATCCTTAATGTCATTGCTATTGGAAGGAGGAAGACAGGAGCTGAAATGAAAACATTAAGTCTAGGAAAGACTCAGCAACTGCCTTCCCAGCTGTGAGGTGGGCTGGCGAGTATGCCGAGTATGCCGTTGACCTGGATACTTAAATCTAATAACACAGACTGACGCCTGGAGCCAGCATCACAGAGAAGAATAGAAAATTATGTAAAACTCTGGACATTGGAAATGGAAGAGGGAGTATACCCACTGGGGTATTTTTCTAGGCAGGTGGTCTGCGCTCGGAGCTAAGCATTCTCTTTGATCATGATCTTTTGAGGACCTGCTTTTAGGAGCCAAGGCCACCTGTG
Organism: Murina feae; assembly: GCA_004026665.1. NCBI lineage: Eukaryota > Metazoa > Chordata > Mammalia > Chiroptera > Vespertilionidae > Murina > Murina feae. The sequence continues at coordinate 69,472 of PVJC01001934.1, forward strand.
AAGTCGCTGACAGAGAACAAATAGCTGAAGAAAAAGAGAGGAAAATGTGTTTCAGTGAGAATGGAATCACGTCCAAACATCCCACCAGGCCCACTTCCCCAGGGACCTGGCTCCCGCCTGGCCATATGGCCTTGGCCCAGACACTGCTTAATGCCACAACAAAAAGCATGTTGCCACTGAGGGCTGGGCAGCTGCTGTCCGTGTACTATACTGGGGCTCAGAATGAGGCTTTCCAAAATGGGGGGGACTTGTTTAGAGCCTTGAGACCTCTTCCATTAACTCAAAGGTCAACCTCTTGATGGCCAGCCAACCTGAGTGTTAAGCTTCTGTGAGGTCTTATGTGACAGCATATATAATATGTTTTTATTGATTTTGAGTGAGAGAGGAAGGGAAGGGAATAGAGAGATAGAAACATCAAGGAGAGAGAAACATAATTGATCGCCTGCCTCTTGCAAGTCCTCTACTGGGAACTGAGTCCACAACCCGGGTATGTGCCCTGACTGGGAATCAAACCTGTGACCCTTGTGGGTCAAATATCAACCACACCAGGTAGGCCGTGATAATATATTTAAAGTGGCTTGCAGGTTTGTGTCTGGGAGTCCCTTGCTCCCACATGAACCCCAGAGAGGAGGGGGCTCTGTTTTCAAGTTTCTACATCAAGGAAACTTAATAAAGCAGATTTAGCTGCAGACACCTGCCCTGGGAAAGGGTGGAGACAAATAAGATGGGGAAGGTAGAAGGGCAAGATTTATTATCTCCCTTCCCTACTGTTTTCCCAGGTTGTGAGGGAATCTGAGCTATTATACCCAGATCCTGTTTAATTTTGCTGCAGTTGTGAAGAACTGGTCACAGAAACGTAATTGGTCAGCCTACTTCCTTTCCTTACAGCTACAATTTTTCCAAAATTTTGTCTGAGTGCACGATGCAGTATTACCAAAAATAAATAAAAAGAAAGAAAGAAAGAAAGAAAGAAAGAAAGAAAGAAAGAAAGAAAGAAAGAAAGAAAGAAAGAAGGAAAGAAAGAAAGAAAGAAAAGCTACTGGACCTATGCAGTATTACCCAGAGGCATAATAGAAAATTACTATGGTTCCAGTGTCAATAGGGAGATGGGGCAATCCATCCTCTTCATCTGCAGTTGTGAGAAAATGCGTCTTACAGCATTCTCCCTCATTTCACACAGGGGTTTCACACACAGATCATTGGACAGTGAGAGAGCGATAGCCAGAGAAGTAGGAAAGCAACAATGGTGCTATAAAGCACTGGCAATTACAATGCTTTCTAGTTTCCAAGATTCCTCTGTGCCTTATTTCTACAGTTCTCCTACCCCTAGATTCAGAAAAGAAAGCTTCCTTTCCAAAGCGGTTGGAGGGTTACATCCCAAATCTGCACCACTAATTGGGATTTTCTGTCAATGCTCCTGGAAACTGGCCAGAGCGCCTCCTTCCAACGCGAGTACAGTCACCCTGGAAATGGGCCACAAATGCCTGTCACGTTAGTTCAGTTTTCCGGGTAGCCATAAAGAGGATGCGTGCCCTCATACCAGAAACAGCGGAATGCAGAGCCAAACCATTCATTTCTCTATTTCTCCTTCCTGGACACCCTCATTCCATCTGACACTTTGAATCATAGAGTCTCGAGTCCATTTGTAATGAGTCTTGTCAGGTATTTTCAAGAAATATATGTGGCCAATTCAGCCAATTGTAATCCCATTACTACTATAAATGATGATGATAATACTACCACTAACCATAATCATAACAATAACAACATTGGGCTTTTGCCCTGTGCCAGGCAGTATTTAAACCACTTCCACGCATTATCTCATGTAATCTTGATAATTGTCTACAGACACACACACATTCTTTTGCTGCTGATATTTTTGCCATGTGGATTTATAGGTTTGGACAGATGTGATCTATGGTAACTAATAGCAAATATTTTTGAGAGCAAGGTTTCTTATGAAACATTATATTTGGAGGACACTCCTATTAAGGTAGAAGGAGAAAAACCTGACATTAGTTGATCTTTTACTACCCACCAAGCACAAGGCTAAATATTTTCATGTATATTATCTCATTAAATCCTCATAACAATTCTACTAAGTAGGTATTCTTATATTCATTTTACAGATAATAAAATTGAGGTTTAGGGAGATTATCTTGGCAAAGATGACTCAACTATTAGGTTGCTGAGTCAGGATTCTCATCCAGTTCTGTCCAGTTCTGTTGGATTCCAAACTTCATGTTTGTCCCTAGGACACCATTTCTGTTCACTGCTCTTGATCAGAATCAGGTCTAACCAGACCATTTCTCCTTTGCCCTGACCTGCTTTTCCTCTTACCTCTTCTTTCCTCCCTCAAAGCAACAAATAGAAATGAGAAGAGGATTGAGTTGACAGGAACATGGTACCACTTCAATGCCTTGGACCTTGAGAGCATTATGCTAAGTGATATAAGTGTGAGAGAGAAAGGCAAATACTCATGATGTACCTTTAGTATGTGGAATCTAAAATAAAAACAAAAACAAACAAACACACACATACACACACACACACACACACACACACACACAAAGCCAAGCTCATGGATACAGAGAACAAATTTGTGGTTGCTGGAAGCCAGTTCCAGCATGTCAGCAGGGCTGAATCATCTGGAAATGGCTAAGAGCATTTTCCCAAACCCCAATCCCAAAAAGGATGCATAAAATGATTGCTTGCTGCCAGACAGCTGAGGGCATCTTAATCTACATGTTATTGCCTCCTATTGGCCACACCTGAATAGCCATAGGCAGTTTTCCCCCAATCTGACAATGGATTCTGTATACTAACCCTATCCCTTAGGACAAATTGTGTTAATAAAAAGCAAGGGGTCCTGAGACAGGGAGAACTTGGTTTCTTTAGCCAAGCTTCTCTGGCCCCCCAAATGCCTTTCAAAATTATGTTTTGTCTCTGGACTCTTATTTAATCTACACACAGTGCCTTCTCCAGATTCCTGAACCTTTCTAGATGCTGGATCAAGATTACTGGCAGGTGGTTGCCCGAGGTGGGGTTGGAGGATATTGGGGGGAAGGTTGGCAGAAATGGGTAAAGAAGATCAAAATGTACAAACTTCCAGAAAGAAAATAAATTTCATGAGAATGTTTTGTACAGTTTGGTGACTATGCTAAGAGAGTATATCTTAAAAGTTCTTGTAAGAAAAAATTGTAAATATTTGTGATGATGAATGTTAACTAGACTTATCATGGTGATTATTTCATAATACAGAGTGGGACAGAAGTAGCTTTACAGTTGTGAGTATGCAAAAGACAGAGTTTATTCTTGTATTATTATTGTTTATTAACTACTAGGGGCCCGGTGCACAAAAATTTGTGCACTCAGGAGGCCCCTCAGCCTGGCCTGTGCCCTCTTGCAGTCTGGGACCTCTCTGGGGATGTCCACCTGCTGGCATGCCTGGTCAGCCTGGGTGAGGGGCTGATGGCTGTTTGCAGGCTGCCCACAGCCCCTTCAGGTTTTGGGTCCCTACTGGGGTACCTGGGCAGCCTGGGTGAGGAGCTGAGGGGTGTTTTCAGGCTGGCCAAGCCCCCCAGTGAAGACCCTCACCCCATTGGGATGTGACCAGAGTGGGTGATGGGCTGAGGGCCATTTTCAGGCTTTCAGTCTGCCCATAGCTCCCATTGACCCAATGTCCTAGCAAGGCTGGCTGGAAGCAGATTACTGGGGTTTATTTATCTTCTATAATTGATACACTGTTCCTTTAAGCCAAGGCCTAGGCAGGTAACGAAGCCTCCTGTTGGCTTCAGCTTCATGGCTTCTATAATTGAAAGAATGTTGCCTTAGTAGAGTCTAGGCAGGCAGTTTCCTCCATCGCCGGTGCAATGGAAGCCTGCTGTTTGCTTCAGCTCTGAGGCTTCTATAATTTTAACAATGTTGCCTGGAGCACGGAGAGGCCCAGCCAGCCGGCTGGCAGACAGTTTACTCCTGCTGCAACTGAAGCCTCTGTTTACTCCAGCTCCGTGACTGCCGGCCTCCATCTTGGCTGGGTTAATTTGCATACAGCCGCTATGATTGGCTGGTGGGTGTGGCTTAGGCATCCTGTAGAAATGGTCAATTTCAATATTATTCTTCTATTAGATTAGATTGTATTACTTTTCATATGAACAACCATAAATCTACTTTTGGCCCACTCTGTATAAACAAATATCAAATCATCATGTTACACCTGGAACTAATATAATGTTACATACCAATTAATTATACTTCAAAATAAAAGAATTGGAAAAATAAAAATAAACAAGAGTGGATTTCCTCTGTGCTTATTATTCTGGGTCTAGGCTGGCACCTGAATGCTACTCTGGGGAGCTGAGATCATAACCATTTGAGCAAGTCACAATAAACACTTGCCTTGCTGTGGAGACACCCTAGCTTTTAAGTCACATTTGTATATAGTGGGCTCACCCTTGCCTATGAAATTTCCATTTGTGTTTTGCATCCCTGGGTGCTTACTATACTATGTCACCATAAAAATAATCCTGTTTATTTCTAACCATTCCCCTGATTTGCCAAGTCGATTCGTAAGTTTGATCATAGATGCCCCCATTTCTGCCAATTTTCAAGGACTTGTGAGATTAAGGAGCATTTGTGGAGTGGCCATTAAGCCTTGGCCAGGTCCTCTGTGCTCTGACCTTCCTGATGGCTGATCACATGTGCGCTCAGTCTGGTTGATGTCATGCATCCACAGTGGTTATAACACACAGACAAACTGACTAATTATTGTTACTTGTGGTAGAAATGTAAAAGCCAGGTAACACGGTTTATGAAATTATATAAGGAATCCAGGCTGCTTTTCATGTGACATGGCTTCCAGTATAAGTGGCCTGGTAAGTCCTCAATCTGAGCTTCCTGTGAGCTGACACTTCTTCCCCTTGATCAAGCAGAATCCATGGACTCCCGTGAGGGATTGAGGATACTCAGGAAGCTGTACTCACAGATCAGACTGTCAAACATCATAGTATGCTCCAACTTACATCTGTGTGGCTATTAGATGCATGCATAGTTAGGTGGAGATGCACCCACTGAGGTGATGATCAAGACTATGACACTGAGCCTTGTCCAGTGGCTCAGTTGGTTGGAGGATTGTCCCATACACCAAAAATGTTGTGGGTTTGATTCCTGGTTAGGGAACATACCTAATTTGTGGGTTCAACCCCCCAGTTCAGGCATGTATGGAAGGCAACTAATTAATGTTTCTCTCTCTCTCTCTCTCTCTCTCTCTCTCTCTCTCTCTCTCTCTTTCTCAAATCAATAAACATATCCTCAGGTGTGTATTAAAAAATAAAATTTTATAACATTTATAGGAAGGAGTATGTGCCTGAATGTTTCTTTTTCCACACAAAGTTCTAAGTATCATCTTTTGTAAGGCAATTTCAGACTGGTAATCAACCAAGGTTAAAATAAGCACTCCAACATCTGAGTGTTACCATGTGGTTTTCAGAACAATCCATGCACTGTAATAGATTATAATAAGGGATGGGCAAAAGTAGGTTTACAGTTGTAAGACATAAATAATACAATAAATAATAATACAAGAATAAACTCTGTGTTTCATAATTACAATTTTGCCCACCCCTGAATTTGTTCCAAATTCTTCTTTCCTTCCCATCCAGGACACCTTGCCACCTCACTGACCTTGACCTGGCTATGGGATTTGCATTGACCACTTGCATGTGGTTTGGAGTGAATGTGTCACGGTCAAGCTCAGGCTTTAATAGCCATAGTAAGGTTCTTACCAGGTCTTTGCCATCACCACCAACACTCATGAGAAGAGCATAACCGAAACGACCACTACACCTTCAGCCTGGGTCATGGAATGAGAGACACATTTCATGACCACATCCGATCAGCCACAGCTGATCCAAAAATCCACAAGGGAGAAATAAATGTCATTATAAATTGTAAAATTGTGGGATTGTTTGTTTTGTAGCATTATTATAGCAAAACCTAAGTATACATTTCTATAGGTCTGCATTAGCTTTTCTTAAAAGAGCTCTGCAAATGTGTTGGGAAGTAATCATTATTCCCATTTTATAGAAAAAGGTACTGATGCTTAGAAAGGTTTTATGACTCATTTAAAATCATGAAATTTGTCATTTTTGGAGGCTCTGGTCAAACCCAGATGTCTTGATGTCAAGAGCAGTGCTCTCTCATTTTATATACTGCTTCAATAATGTTCCTCTCTATGGGAAGGCTCTAACCCATCAATAATCATTTCCTCTCCTGGTCTTCCAGCTAACTAAGCATATACCTAATAGACACACAGTTATGAGGTAGGAAGATTCTCAAATATAAAAATGAAGATTCAATTTGCTTAAATTTTATGGGAAAACATGCTGCAGAAGTGTTATAAATTATTGAGCATTTCCCATCTCAATTGATTCTCACAGTGCACTGCATTTTTCTTCATTTTCTTTTATAGTTATTGTTAGGAATGGAAGGATTAGCTTTTCAAATGCTGCCTGGGAAACTCTATTCCTAGTCCTTTTCTTAAATCTATTTGCTGGACAATTGCATCTCCCTGCTGAGCACTGGGCAGCAATACAAAGTGTTCAAGGGCTGTAGCAGCTGCAGTCATTTCTTAGCAAAGATCAGACTGGATATTAACTGGCCTGAGTCCAGCTGTCCAACTGACCACGTTAAATAGCTATCCACGCAGAGAAGGTGTAAACACAATGCTATTTCCTCAAGTTGTGTCTTAGTATTACAGTTATTGACATGTATTAAGCACTTAGCATGCCCAAGTGCTTAATGCATGTTAATAACAGACTACCCCATACATGTGATTCCATTTGGCATGTACCCCCTTTCTCCTTCCCTGTCATTTTATCCACATGCATTCTCTCGGTCTGCTGAACCCGACTGTAGCTCCAAAGGGGGAGAAGGAAAATGATGAACCAAAGGGTCCTACTCTGGAACACAGTTAGAGGATGAGAGACCCAACTCTTTGCACCTGCAGCTGATGGTGAACTGGGGACCACGGTGCCACCATCACTTTGACAAAGAGAATTAGAAATCTGAGTGAGATGAAGAAGTGGACCCAGATGAAATGAACGGCAGGAAGGGCAGTGCCACAAAGTCTGGGCAGCAGGCAAGAAAGGCAAATAAAAAACACAGGCTAGAACCAAATACGTGAGGTAGGCACCATGGAGAACGAGGAGAGAACCAAGTCAGTGATCCTGACCTGCAGAGCAAGAAGTACAGACCAGTGCCCTAACCGGTTTGGCTCAGTGGGTAGAGCATCGGCCTGCGCACTGAAGGGTCCCAGGTTCGATTCCAGTCAAGGGCATGTACCTTGGTTACGGACACATCCTCAGTAGGGAGTGAGCAGGAGGCAGCTGATTGATGATTCTCTCTCATTGATGTTTCTAACTCTCTATCCCTCTCCCTTCCTCTCTGTAAAAAAATCAAAAGAAGTGCAGACCCTGAGAATTCCATTCTCCCCGACAGGTCTCTTCCAATCAGAATACCACAGCTGACACCAAAGAGTTACTTTTCACAGATAGAACAATTATTTTTAATTTTTTTGAAAAAAATTACTTATTATTATTTTTTAATCTTATTGTTGAAAGTTTTACACAGGTCTCCTTTCCCCCCCCACTAACCTCTTCCAGCCCTCTCCTGTTCACCCTGTCTCCCTCCCCCACCCTCACTACCCCATTGTCTGTGTCTACGGGTTATGCATAAATGCATACAAGTTCATTGGTTGATCTCTTCCTACCTGCCCTCCCTTGTCTTCCTTCTGAGGTTCAACAGTCTGTTCATGCTTCTATAGAGATAGAACAGTTATTTATTGAGCTTCTTGTCCACACCAGGCACAGTGCTCAGCAATGTTTGCATAAAATGGTGGCCAAACAGACAAAAGATTTGCGTAATTGCTTGATTGGATGTTACAATGTTATGGAGAAGATTCTCACAAAAGCACCAAATGCAATCAAGTATTAAAAATACCTTTATAGAAATTTTAACATGAACTATCTGAATCACCAAGAAATATAAGACCCAAATCCATGAAGTACAAAGTTTAGATCATGAAAAAATGGGCTTCAAGAAAAACAGGAGAGATTTGGGTTAGTTGTGACGATGGCTGTTAAACACTGAAGTTACTGAATGGATTCAATTTTATTCAAAAGGTTTGGGGTTGGGCCTGAGCCTTTCTAACAAGTTCCTAGGTGATGCTGAATATCTTGAGATCCCAGGTGAAGAGCCACAGGTTTAACATTCTGTTTTCTAAATATCCTTATTGATGAGAATCACCTACAAATGTTGGGTTGGGCTCTCTCCCTTTTTCTCTGTGGCAAAGTGGAATCCCTTTGGGTCCACAGCTTTCATCTCCCGGTTTGGAGTTGAAGCAGGCCTGGTCCAGCAGGTCTGGAGAAGTCACGTGGACAGAATGACAAAGAGAAAGAAGCTGTTTCAATGTCTACATTCCTAGGCCCTTCCTGTGAACATTGATATGTAGAAGCAGTAGGGTGGGGTATAGAAGTCTGTCTTGTTCTCGAGTACTTCAAGAGACATTTATGATCAATTGGATCTGGGAAACAGCCTCAGATAAACTCTGCAATTTCCCTCCCACCATTTTATAAATGTAGGGAGAGAGAGAGACAGAGAGAAATACAGGTTTTGCTGTATTTTGCAACTTAGTGAAGTAAAAAGATAAATTGACTTGGAGTCAGAGACCTAGACAATATTTACCATGTCTATGCCTTTGACACTGGGCTACTCTCTCTAAACATCAAGGTTATCTGTAAAATACAGTGTTGTTCATAAAAGAAGGCTAAATACTCATCTATTCTTTCAGATTCTACCATGAGCCAGGTGGTTACCAAAGTGGGCCAAGACAGATAAGACCCTCACAGAGCACACAGTCTAGACGTGAGGAACATGAAAGAAGTGACAACACCATTGTCCATTGGGCCCCACCATTGTCCATGGGGTCGCGGTGAGGTATGAGGAGATAATATGAAAACACTTGAATTATAAAACATGGTGGGCATTTAGGAAGTTACTTGGTCATCTTCATCATTATTATTAGCATGGGAACTGGATTCTGCTAATGGTCTTGGAGGACTGGTAAGAGGGACCCAAAAATGGACTGCCTGAACCTGAAAGTGTTGGCAGAATAAATGAATAGTCAAGAGGAGATGGGAGTCTGGCATTAGAGCAGTCAGGAGGGGACATAATTTTAAAGATTTTTGAGGAGAGGATGGTAAATAGTTCTAAATGTGGCAGAGGGACCAAGGAGAATGAGAAAGGAGAAAAGGCATTTAAAACAAAATAGACTGATGAACAAAAATAGGCCCAGAGACATAGAAGCATGGAATAGACTGTGGAACCTCAGAGGGAAGGCAGGGGAGGGTGGGTGGAAGGAGATCAACCAATGAACTTGTATGCATATATGCATAATGCATGGACACAGACAATGGGGGGGGTGAAGGCCTGGGGTGGGCGGGGGGGGGGGGGGGGGGGGGGGGGGGGGGGGGGGGGGGGGGGGGGGGGGGGGGGGGGGGGGGGGGGGGGGGGGGGGGGGGGGGGGGGGGGGGGTGAGAAAGGGTGGGGGGGGGGGGGGGAAGAGGGACTTATGTAATTAAGATTTTTAAAAAAATAAGAGGCTGTGCTGGGCAATTGGTGACTCGGGGGATGCAGGCAGATGGTAAAACAAAACAGGTTATTTCCGTCAATGTTATTGAGTAGAACACTGAGCCACAGAGAGGGACCCCCGGGTAAGTCATTTGCAGAAATCAAATCAAAACACTCTGCCTTCCCAAAGGTCAAGTTACATCATGATAAATTAGAGTCCCAGTCACTTGTCTGCAGTCTCCACCACGGGTACCAATGCCAGCCAAAGGACCCTCTTTTTGGAGATGGCTTCTTACAAGTCTGATGGCTTTGTTTGGTGCAGAGGCAGGTGGCCTGCCTCTCTGGGCTGTGCATCTGTACGGTACTTTGAGGTTTAGAAGGCTGGCACGCTGCAAATTGTGATACCATTAATAATAAATAATGCTCTGCAAGAAACCTGCATTGCAGACATGCCAGCTACAGCAAGAAAGGGATCTAGCAGGGGGTGAATTTCCTGGGAGGCAGTAATAGACAAATTCAGGGGGGTGGGGATGGGAAGGAAGAGTTAAACATTGAACATGTGTCATTAGTAACATTTGAAAATATCTGTATTTTTAAAGGTTGTATTTTGGGGGGTGGGAGGAGGAATCTACCTCAGGCTGGATTTTCTAGATTCCACTGGGCTGTTCACAAACCTGAGGCATAAGTACTAAGAAAGTCTGACGCCAACAAAATGTAGATGAACTGCGGGAACAGACACAAGGCCACAGTGGCAGATCAAAAGGAGGCGGCTGAGGGAGCAGGCTCAGCTAAATATAATGGGGCATTAACATAATGAATTTTGTGGGTAAGCAACTCACTTTAAAATCGTTCCTTCTGATCTGTTAAGAAGGTGTTTACTGTAATCAGGAGAGGGTTTCCTTGGCAGGGGGAAGAAAAGAGAAGGCGGAAGCCAGAGAGACAGTTTGGGATCTGGTTTGAAACCATTTCCTTGGCTCTTTCTGTTGTTTGTACCCTCCTCCTAGATCCTCTCCTTCTCTGATTCCCTCATCCTTCTTAGAAAAGAAAACTTAATTGTAATTCAAGTATTTGGGGCTTTACTGGGAGCGGGGGTGGAGCAGATGGAAAGGGGATAAACCCGAAGGCATCTCGCTTTAGAAAGTGAGTTATGGCTTCCAACCAAATGAAACTCCTGCTTGCTGATACAGTGTGCAAAGATAGATTAAGTGTGTTAAGATAAAGGCAAACCTCTGCTCCGGTAACTGATGAGGCTTTCTGGCTTTTAGGGACTGCAGGGCATTCTGGGAATGTGTCATTGGAAGGATGGCTTTTCTGCTTCCCTCCTCTGCACTGCAGACAGCGTTTACCATGTTGTTTGAGCAGAGAGAGGTGAAGGCCCCTGCAAAGCTAAACATCCTTTCTACTGGGATGGGAGGCGAGTTTCTCTGCTCTGCTAAATTGGTGTGTGTGTCTAGGCCTTTTGCACCATGAATGACGGAAGACTCACTTTGCCAGACTGCTGGATCAAGTCCTCCTTTTCCCTTTTTCCTTTCCATTTCTCTCTCGCTTTCTCTCCCTCCCCCCTCTTTCTCCTCATCCTCCTCACCCTCCTCTTCTTCCCCCCCTCCCCCCCCTGTCTCTCCCCCCTCTCATGATCTCCAGGGACCCTAAGGGAAGCGGCTTTGGTAATAGTCAATTTTATTCCCACCTTGTTCATCACACAATTAGACATCTATGTCCCTTATCTATGTCCCTTCCATTCACATTGTCACTATGTAGGGACAACATAGGAAGCTGGCAGGGTGAGGCCTGCAGATTGCACCCCATTTCCAGGAGGACCAGGTCTGGGGTCCAGGGCAGTGGACAGGAAAGAACCATGAGCTCAGAGCCAGCTGCTGACTGTGTGCGCACGTCCTGTCAGAAGAGGCTCCATTCCTCACTTCTTCCAGGAAAGTTTCTCAGGGGCAGCCCTAAGAATGCTAAAACGTTGCTTTGATAAGACAAAAATCCCTCTCTGTCCTCGGGGGATTGTATGAACGATGAAAGAGTCTGCACAGGTCCAAGAACAAAAACCCAACCACACACCGTGCCTGGCAGCAAGCGGGCTGTGGTGGCGGCTGCCACAGAGAAACCTGAGGAAGGCAGCAGCTGGGCTTCGTCACGTCTCAGGGCAACGCACGCCACGAGTGCCCTGTTTCAGATGAAACTTCTCAGAAAGCAGACACTCTGAAGTCCCTAAGTGACTTTCTCTCAACACGTTTAAAGCCTTTCCCAAGAAAACTTGCTCAGCTCCCCCTGTCCAGGGACACCCGCGTCTTTGAGTGCTTTCCTATGAGGTGTTTGGCAAAGAACCTGGGCAGGGTGGGTACGCATAGCTGTTGATGCTCAGACCATAAGACAAATTTAAACTGGGAGAATGTTTTCCCTGTAAGAACTTAAAAATAAAGAATGAAATATTCCTAGTGAAAAGTGCCTCAAATGGAAGCCAATGGCTTGTAAATTTTAGTGTCTCTGCCATAATTATGAATTTAATAGCATTTAAATACTTTAATACTTTAAAAACAATTATACAGGAAAGTTCAACCATAAACAAAATACATAGGATAAGTTATTGAACCTCTGTATGTCCATTATTTAGCTTCAACAATCATCAAAACAGCAGTATTATTTTTATTATTTTATTGTTTTTATTTCAGAGAGGAAGGGAGTGGGAGAGAGAGAGAGAAACATCAATGAGGAAAGAGAATCATTGATTGCTGCCTCCTGCATGCCCCACAATGGGGATTGAGCCTGCAACCTGAGCATGTGACCTGACCAGGAATCAAACCTTGACCTCCTGCTTCAGAGATTGACCACTGAGCCATGCCAACTAAGCAAAACAGCAGTATTTTTGTACCATTCTATACCACTACTTATTCCCTATCCTTTACTTGGTTATTACCAGTACTAGGGGCCCGGTGCACAAAAATTTGCACCTCAGCCTGGCCTGTGCCCTCTTGCAGTCTGGGACACCTCGGGGGAGATGTCCACCTGCTGGCATGCCTGGCCAGCCTGGGTGAGGGGCTGAGGGCCATTTTCAGGCTGCCCACAGCCCCTTCAGAGTTCATGCACTGGGGGGTGGGAGGGCTGGTGAGTGCAGGCCTGGACGTTTCCCACCTGAGGGCCCACGATTGCACACGCCTGGTGGGCCCACACCGCTGAGGGGACACACCTGGCACAGAGCTGGGTGGCGAGCCAGGGGCGGACGCTGGTGCAGGATCCCTGGGTGGGGCCCTGCTGCTGAGCAAACACACCCAAAGTGGAGCCGGGCAGCGGACTGGCTTCAGATTCTCCACACTGTGCAGCAGACGCTCCTGCAGGCCCTGTGGAGGCCCTGGGGGGTGGAGCCAGGTAGCGGACCCTGGACGGGCGCTCCTGGATGCCCCGAGGAGGCCCCAGGCCAGACCCACCCCCACTGAGCTGACACACCTGGCACAGCTATGCCAACCTCAGAGGCTCCCAGTACAGAGCCGCCCTGCCAGCCTCCATCTTGGCTGGGTTAATTTGCATACAGCTGCTCTGATTGGCTGGTGGGCGTGGCCGTGAGCAGAGGCTCAGTCAGTCTAGGCAGGCAATTGCAACAGAAGCCTCTGGTTTGCTCTAGCTCTGTAGCTGTTGGCCTCCATCTTGGCTGGGTTAATTTGCATACAGCCGCTCTGATTGGCTGGTGGGCATGGCCGTGAGCAGAGGCTCAGCCAGCCTAGGCAGGCAGTTGCAACAGAAGCCTCTGGTTTGCTCTAGCTCCATGGCTGCCAGCCTCCATCTTGGCTGGGCTAATTTGCATACAGCCGCTCTGGTTGGCTGGGAGGCGTGGCTTGGCTGGTGGGCATGGCCTAGGTGTCTCGGGTAACGGTCAATTTGCATATTACTCTTTTATTATATTATATTATTTTCTTTATTGTTGTTGTTAAAATTTATACTGAAATGCACAAATCTTAGCTGTACAATTTTAATAAATAGATGCACCTATCTAACTCTTATCTAATCTAATAAAAGAGTAATATTGAAATTGACCATTTCTCCGGGACGCCTAAGCCATGCCCACCAGCCAATCTGAGTGGCTGTATACAATTTAACCCAGCCAAGAAGGAGGCCAGCAGTCATGGAGCTAGAGTAAACAGCAGGCTTCTGTTGCACCAGGAATAACTGTCTGCCTAGGCCGGCTGGGCCTCTCTCTGTTCAAGGCAACATAGTTGCAATTATAGAAGCCACAGAGCTGAAGCAAACAGGAGGCTTTGTTACCTGCCTAGGCCTTGGCTTAAAGGAACAGTGTATCAATTATAGAAGATAAATAAACCCCAGAAACCTGATTCCAGCCAGCCTTGCTGGGACATTGGGTCAATGGGAGCTGTGGGCAGCCTGAAAGCCTGAAAATGGCCCTCAGCCCCTCACCCAGGCTGCACAGGTACCCCAGTAGGGACCCAAAACCTGAAGGGACTGTGGGCACCCTGAAAACAGCCCTCAACCCCTCACCCAGGTGGCCACACCTCCATGGGGTGAGGGTCTCCACTGAGGGGCTTGGCCAGCCTGCAAACAGCCATCAGCCCCTCACCCAGGCTGGCCAGGCATGCCAGCAGGTGGACATCCCCCGAGGGGTCCCAGACTGCGAGAGGCACAGGCCAGGCTGAGGGACCTCCCAGCAAGTGCACAAATTTTTGTGCACCGGGCCTCTAATACCTATTATAAATACAATATATTTATCTTTCTAGGAAGTTCCCTCATGACACTTCTAGGTTATCTCAGACAATTTTGCTGATTTTAAATCACCCTACAAACGGAATCATATAGTGTATATTTTTGTCTTTTTTATTCATTTGCACAGTTCATAATTCTTGCATGTATGTGTAGTTGATTACTTTTATTATTTTTGCTGAGTAGTATTTCATTGCACAAACACACCACAGTTTGTTTATACATTCTTTTCTTGATGGACACTTGGGCTATTTCCAATTGTCAGCAACTATGGAAAAAAGCTGCAGTAAACATTCCTATACACGTCTTTTGGTGACATTGTTTTAATTTCAGTTGGACAAATAATGAGGAATGGAATTGTGAAGTCAAAAGATAGGTGTACATGTAATTTTATAAGAAACTACCAAAAACGTTTTCCAAAGTGGCTATGCAATTTCACATCCCCATCAGCAATGCATGAGAGTTCCGATTCCGACAGCCTTGTTCTCATTGGTATTTGCCCATCTTTTTAATTGCAGTCACTGCCTTGGGTATGTAATAGTATCTTCTTGCGGTTTTATTTACTTTTTCTCTGTGACTAATTATGATGAATAAGTTCGTGTGTGCTTACTGATCACTTGTATATCTTCTTTTTTGAAGTGACTGTCATTTTAAAAATTGGATTCTTGAACTATTCTGCATACAAGGCCTTTGTCAGATACATGTTTTGTGAATCTTTTCTCTTCAGCCTGTGGATTGTTTACTCATTAACAGTGGGCTTGCTTTCTTTCTTTCTTGTAACCAGAAATTTTAAATTTTTTAAGTCCTTACTTGAGACTTTGAGCATATTTTCATATGTCTCTTGGCTTTCTGAATGTCCTCTTTTGAAAAGTGTCTGTTTAGGTCCTTTGCCCATTTTTTGATTGGATTGTTTGTCTTCTTTTTGTTAAGTTGTATGAGTTCCCTGTAAATGTTGGAGATTAAACCTTTATCAGTGATAACATTGGCAAATATGTTCTCCCATGTAGTGGGTTTTCTTGTTGTTTTGCTGATGGTTTCTTTTGCTGTACAGAAGCTTTTTATTTTGATGTAGTCCCATTTGTTTATTTTCTCTTTAGTTTCCAATGCCCTAGGGGCTGTATCGGTGAAGAAACCGCTTTGGCATATGTCTGAGATTTTGTTGCCTTTGTATTCCTCTAGTATTTTTATGGTTTCCTGTGTTACGTTTAAGTCTTTTATCCATTTTGAGTTTATTTTTGTGTATGGTGTAAGTTGGTGGTCTAGTTATCATCTGAAAGATGCAAATCAAAACAACAATGAGGTACCATCTCACACCTGTAAGAATGGCTATCATCAACAAATCAACAAACGACAAGTGCTGGAGAGGATGCAGAGAAAAAGGAACACTCGTGCACTGATGGTGGGAATGCAGACTGGTACAGCCACTGTGGAGAACAGTATGGAGTTTCCTCAGAAAATTAAAAATGGATCTCCCTTTTGACCCTGTGATCTCACTTCTGGGAATATATCCTAAGAAACCAGAAACACCAATCAGAAAGGATATATGCACCCCTATGTTCATAGCAGCACAATTTACCATAGCTAAAATTTGGAAACATCCTAAGTGCCCATCAACAGATGAATAGATTAGAAAACTGTGGTACATCTACACAATGGAATACTATGCTGCTATAAAAAGGAAGGAGTTCTTAGCATTTGCAGTAGTATGGATGGAACTGCAGAACATAATGCTAAGTGAAATAAGCCAGTCAATGAAAGAAAAATACCACATGTCCTCACTCATCTATGGATAATAATAACCATTATAAACTGGTGAACAAAAATAGATGCAGAGGTAGAGCAACATCAAACAGACTGTCAAATTACAGCAACAAGG
>PVJC01001935.1:0-31679 GCA_004026665.1 Murina feae
GGGCAGTCAGTGGTGATCAGGCAGGTAGGCAGGTGAGCAGTTAGGAGCCAGTGGTCCCGGATTGTGAGAGGGATGTCTGACTGCCGGTTTAGGCCTGATCCTGGGGATCACAGCCTGCTGCTCTGTTGTTCGGTCGCCTGCCTGGTCACCCTATGTTTGGTCAACCATCTAGGAAAAAATAGTTCCTTCTGGTTTGAGATCACTTTAGTCTCCAGAAACTCAAATAAATAGACCAGCAGTCGAACATCTCCTGAAGGGTCCCGGATTGGAAAGAGTGCAGGCTGGGTTGAGGGGACCCTCCCCCCCCATGCACAAATTTCGTGCACTGGGCCTCTAGTACTTATACAGTCTATGGGAGCTTACCAGAGTAATAAAATTTGACTTGGCTACTAATGCATAAGGCTTTACTGAATTGCTTTCCTGAGTTCATTAGAGAGAAATAAGAGCTCGCAGACCCTAGGCTGATACTCCTAGAGGGATTCTCCAGCAAAAATTCTTGATTTCAGTTGTTGGAGAAGAAAAACTTTTTCTTCATTCTCTTAAGTTCAGTGATTGGGGGTTGTGAATTAAACTGACAACAGACATTAGTAAGAGAAAAGATGGGCTTTTATTCATGTATGTACATGGGAATTCACAGAAAAGTGTGTCACAAAGAGGCATTTAGAATTTGGGGCTTATATAACATCTTAAGTAGGGAGAAGGGCGCTTCGGAAAGATAAAGGGGCCCTTAGGGAAGTGGATGGGAGATATGACAGTTTTGTGAAAATGTCTTGTGTAGGGGGTTTCTTATCCTGATGCTGACTTTTTGTTTCTCATGATAGGAGTGAGTCTTCCCTAGTTATGAAACTCCTGGGGCGGCAATTTATAACAGTTACATTCTTTTCCAAGACTCTGTTTTTAAGCAGATAAGAGGAGTTGAGGAAGAAAATACTTTAAAGAAATGTCTGTTGATTCCCAAACGTTTTCAGCTTAAAATAACTTCTATGCCACAGTGGCAAGATATTCTGGACCCCTTCATCATCTTCTCAGATATGCTTTTTCCTCCTAGTTCTTCGTACCTAACATGTAGCAGATATACTGTTTTAATTGTTTTGATTTATTTTGAGCAGTCCTAAGTGTGATGTTTTTTTTATTTAGATAGTCAAGAAATGATTTGAGTGGGAAAGAAATTAATGGCACTTAGCTTGTAGTTAAAATCCAGGATCCAAACCCAAAAGAGATTTTTTTCACCCCAAGTCAACAAACTGGTACAAGGAGAGTATTGTTATGTTTAACAGAGAAGTCATGTTTTTATTTTTGTGTATGAAGCTTTTTATAGTAGTTACTGGTGCTGAACTGAAGTTGTCAGTATTGTTGGTCTTTGGATGTGAGACAGTCCAGAATGAGACTGCTTATGTCTTATGTTCCACCCTTTCATCCCTGATGTATTAGTACAGTGACAAATAAGTGGGTGATTGTAATTAAGTATGGCCTATGGTTCCAGTGTGAAACTTTTCTTTGAGGTTATTTAGAGTGATTGTTTTCAGGACAAGTTAAATGATGACAAAAAAATGGGAAGTTCATTTGTGACATTTTCAAAACAGCCTGTATTCAATTTTGTCAGGTGAAATGAAAATAAGTAGATGACAGCAAACATTTCTTTCTTCTTTGACAATTTTGGCTATCAGTGAGCCCAGAAAGTATTATTTTATATTTGAGGAAGGTAGGTGTTTTTTTCTGAATTATTTAAATACACTCCTTATATTATATTTAAGATATATAAGAAATGAGATAAAAGCTGAAGCTTATCCTTTAAATGCCAAACATTTTTGTTTTAACTATTTTAAGCAGAATTATTTTAAGAAAGCTGTAGTTTTCCCTCCCTAACTACTGTATTACCAACCAGAATTTTTTGGACAACTTCAGACTTCATTAACAATCTTTATTATGTGATGAGGTCAAGAGCTATTGAGCTCTTTGCCCATACTTCCAAAGGCTACAAATTAGTTAAGGATTTTGAATTATTCTCTCTTTAAAAAAACTCCATTGATTTTAGATTTTCAGTTCTCACTTCTTACTGTTATAAATGAGCCCTCTCTTCTATTTCTAATATGCTTTTTCAAATCTACTATGGATTTGGAACCCCCAAAAATATTTGTTCCAATTATGTCAGCAGTAAGAGTAAATAGGTCTCAAGTGAGTGCATTCATCAGATAAATATGTGAGTTTTATTTCATTGGTGGCTCTTAATATATGTTTGTTCCAAATGTCTTGGTTGCGTATTTCTTGGAGCAAACATCTTTCATTTGAATTCTATATACTTGGAGAAAAATCTTGTTTCTTTGGTACGTATTAATGTTGAGATTTTGATTAATTTTGTGTAGTGGGATCACACATATATTTTAAATAGTGCTTACTTTATTTTGATATAATTGTGAGAAGTTTTGAACAAATTTTAAAATACTTTGTTTTAATAAAAGGCTGAAAAACAGTCAGTTAAACTGCATGCTGAACGCTTGGAAAAAGAGCTACAATCAAGCAATGAACAAAATACTGTTTTAATCAGTAAATTACATAAAGCTGAACGGGAAATAAATGCATTGACCAGTAAAGTAAGTCATCTTATGTTTCTACTTCATTCTTTAGAATGTTTGACACTGTATAATGACAAAGGAAGTTTACATTTAAATAGTTTAATTCTCTGTATTGAGATCTTTTTTTATGCTCTCATTCTACCTTCCAGATATATGCACAGTCTGACCAGTTCTTATTACCTTCACTGTGAATGCACCCCACTGGCCTTCTCACTCTTTGAGCAAGCTTACTTCTTCTCCCTTACTTCCTGCCTGGCATGGTGTCCCCTCACATACCTACTTAACTTGTTTCTGCATCTCTTTCAGATGCTTCCTTATCAGAGAGGCTTTCCTTGGCTTCACCTTGTACAATACCTTCTTCCATCTTCCTCTGCCATCTCAATCTCCCTTATTTGCTTTATTTTCTCCATAGTTCTTAACACCATCTGATATATTCATATTTATTTTTTGTCTTTCCTTTTTCCCCTGCACCCTTTCCCCAACCAAATATAAGTTCCAGAGCTGAGACATTGCTTTTATCACTGCTGTCTCTCCAGCTCCTAGAACAGTGCTGGCAGAGAGGAGGCACTCAATAAATGTTAAATGAGTAAATTAATATTAGCAGTACCACCTGCATTTATGTTATTTAAAAAGAATATAATGGAAGGGCACATGGCCAAGTTGCAGGCTTGATTCCCCAGTGGGAGCCATGCAGGAGGCAGCCGATCAGTGATTCTCTCTCATTATTGATGTTTCTGTCTCTCCTTTCTTCTCTGAAATTAATAAAAAAATACATATTTAAAAAAAGTAATATAGTGGTTTAAACATTTTATGTGCAAAATTTTCTCAACTTATAGGTCCTCCACCACCATCAAATGTAGGATACTTATATAAGGAATCCTGTGACCAGAAATGGAATAGCATTTCTAAGAAGTATCTTATAGACTACAGTAGTGAATGAAAATATCAGCTCTGGGGTCAGACAGACTGGATTCAAGTTTCATTTCTTCCACTTTCTAGTTCTGTGACCTTCAGCAATTTATGTTCTCTCTGAAAATTTTGTTTTCCTTTATAAAACGATGAGACTAATATTTACTTTATATGTGACAAAGATTAAATGAGATATTATGCATAAAGCATTTGGCATAAAATCTAATCTAATAAAAGCGTAATATTGAAATTGACCATTTATTTGGGACACCTAAGCCACGCCCACCAGCCAATCAGAGCGACTGCATGCAAATTAACCCAGCCAAGATGGAGGCCGGCCGTCACGGAGCTGGAATAAATAGGCAGCTTCCATTGCAGCAGGAGTAAAACTGTTTGCCGGCTGGGCTTCTCCCGGCTCCAGGCAAATATTTGCAATATTGTCTCAATTATAGAAGCTTCGGAGCGATGGAGGAAACTGCCTGCCTAGAGTCTACTAAGGCAACATTCTTTCAATTATAGAAGCCACGGAGCTGAAGCAGACAGGAGGCTTCGTTACCTGCCTAGGCCTCGGCTTAAAGGAGCAGTGTATCAATTATAGAAGATAAATAAACCCCAGAAACTTGCTTCCAGCCAGTCTTGCCAGGACATTGAGTCACTGGGAGATATGGGCAGCCTGAAAGCCTGAAAACGCCCCTCAGCCCGTCACCCAGGCTGGCCACACCCCAATGGGGTGAGGGACCACACTGGGGGGCTTGGCCAGCCTGCAAACAGCCATCAGCCCCTCACCCAGGCTGGCCAGGTACCCCAGTAGGGACACAAAACCTGAAGGGACTGTGTGTAGCCTGAAAGCCTGAAAACGACCCTCAGGCTCGCAGCCATGCTGGCCACACCCCAATGAGGTGAGGGACCACACTGGGGGGCTTGGCCAGCCTGCAAACAGCCATCAGCCCCTCACCCAGGCTGGCCAGGCACACCAGCAGGTGGACATCCCCAGAGGGGTCCCAGACTGTGAGAGGGCACAGGCCGGGCTGAGAGACCTCCCGAGTGCACAAATTTTTGTGCACCGGGCCCCTAGTCTAATCTAATAAAAGAGTAATAAGCAAAGTGCAGTCACTCTGCTACACCTAAGCCACACCAACCAGTCAGTCAGAGCAACTATATGCAAATTAACCCAGCCAAGATGGCGGCCAGCAACCACGGAGCTGGAACAAGCAGGAGGCAGCCCCGGTGATGGAGAAAGCTAAGGTTCCCGCCTGCCTTGGCCAGCTGTGTCCTCTGCTCAAGGCAACAAAGTTTCAGTTATAGAAGATAAATAAACCCCAGATACCTGCTTCCAGCTGGCTTGGGCTCAAGAAAGCACTGGGAGCCTGTGTTGTCCGGGGCAACCCGTCCTGGGCTCCAGTTAAAGCAACAAAGTTTTAATTATAGAAGATAAATAAATCCCAGATACCTGCTTCCAGCCAGGCTCGCTGGGAGCTTGGGTAGCTGGGGGCCTTGACCAGCCTGCAAACAGCCATCAGCCCTCACCCAGGCTGGCCAGCCACCCCATGTGGGGGGACACCCAACTTGAAGGGGCTGTGGCCAGCCTGCAAACAGCTATCGGCCACTCACCCAGACTGGCCAGGCACCCCAATGGGACCCCCACCCTGACCTGGGACACCCTTCAGGGCAATCCAGCCTGCCCCAACTGATGCCCCAGGCCTCTATCCTATATAATAAAAGGGTAATATGCAAATTGACCCCAACAGCAGAACCACTGGGAATGATTGGTCACTGGGACACACACTGACCAGCAGGGGGCAGATGCTCAATGCGGAAGCTGCCCCTGCCGGTCAGTGCACTCCCACAGGGAAAGCTCTGCTCAGCCACAAGCCAGGTTGATGGCTGCCAGTACAGTGGTGGTGCTGGGAGCCTCTCCTGCCTCTTCATCATCGCTAAGGATGTCTGACTGCAGCTGAGGTCTGCTCCCTGCTGGCAAATGGACAGCTCCCGAGGGTTTCTGGGCTGCCAGCGGGATGTCTGACTGCCAGCTTAGGCCCGATCATCCAGGGAGTGGGCCTAAGCCAGCAGGTGGTCATCTCCCGAGGGTTTCCAGACTGGGAGAGGGCACAGGCCAGGCTGAGGGATCCCTCTCCCCAAGTACACAAATTTTTGTGCACTGGGCCGATAGTCCTATGTAATAAAAGAGTAATATGCAAATTAATCTTCTCTCCAGGACAGAGATGACGGTGCCCATAGTGGTGGGACAGGACGCTGGCGGCATCACCCTGTCAACATGAGCTGGCCGTCATGGCAATTGGGAGCAAGAGAGCGAATGCATGGGCGGCCAGTGGCCCGCTTGCACGTTTGGCGGCCTGTTCCTGGCTGCCACAGTGATCTGGAGCAGGAGAGACTCACAGGCAGCCTGAGTTCGGGGCCTACTTCTAGTTGCCGCAGCGATCAGGAGCAGGAGCGCAAACACGCAGGCGACTGGTGGGCAGCCCATGTTCATGGGCCTGCTCCTGGCCTCCATAGCCATCTGGAATAGGAGAGAATGAGCAGGGTTCCCACTGGGGGGCTTGGCCAGCCTGCAAACAGCCATCAGCCCCTCACCCAGGCTGGCCAGGCACACCAGCAGGTGGACATCCCCTGAGGGGTCCCAGACTGTGAGAGGGCATGGGCTGGGCTAAGGGACCACCCCCTCCCCCCCGAGTGCACAAATTTTTGTGCACCAGGCCGCTAGTCTTAAAATAATGAATTTTGTGCACTGGGCCTTTAGTATGTATAAAAGCCCAGCGGCTGGAACGGTGGAATGACCAGAACGACTGGTGGCTATGATGCACACTGTTGCAGTCAACCAGCTTGATCCCCGTTAGGCCCCTCACCCTCTTCGGCCAACTGTCCATATCACCCCCACCCCCCCACTGGCCCAGCCCGATGGGCCCCCTTCAGGGCTGGCAGGCTAGACCCCACCTGTGCACAAATTTGTGCACCGGGCCTCTAGTTTTGCATATAGATGGCCTATTAAAATCATTCTTTAACTTTAGACAAGCCAAGTTTTCATTTGAAATATTGTGTGTGAAAAGATTTCATTGGAAGGATAAATTTTAAAATAATATTGCAAACATGATTGTCAGTTTTCTTTGCAATGTGAAGTTTTCATCATTATTTTGCAATTTAGTAAATGGTTGAAATGTTACTTTACAATGCAAAGGAACACCTGTGGTGTATTCAAATTTGTGTTATCTTTTTTAATGGAGTTATGTCAGTGTGACCATCTGTCTATTTAAAAAATATTACTAAAACCCTGGCTCGCTTGAATGTCGTCCCATGCACCTAGAGGTTCCGTGTCAGGGCATGTGTCCGGGATGCCTGCTCAATACCCAGTAGGGGGTAGGCAGGATGTAGCAAATCGATGTTTCTCTCCCTTTCCTTTCCTGTCTCAAAAAAAAAAAAATCAATAAAAGTATTACTAAACATAGTCTGAGAAAGATGCTCTTAAAAGTATTTCACATTCAATGAGGTAAATTCTTCCAGTTACCTCACAAAGTGTTTGATCTTTAGAACTCATATAAATCAAACAGCTTTAAAGAGCTTCCCACAGAGTTACCCTTATTAGCCAAGTTAGTGAGGTCAGACCATCTGAGACATTTGAAAAAAATAAGAATTTAAGAATACTGTCTCTGGGATTTGCGTCAAGAGCTTCTCAAGTAATATATTTTTCAACTATATTTCTATTTCTTGCTTATATATTTTGTTTTCTAGCCTGTCTCTGTGTGTATGTGTAATTTAACAGATTCTGAAACCTTGCAAAATGTTGACTACTGCCATTTTTAACGTTTCTTAAAGATTTTGTTTGTTTTTTAAGTAAGTTTTTATTGAATTTTAGAAACAGAGGAAGGGAGAGAGAAATAGAAACATCGATGAGAGAGAAATGTCAACATCCAAAGGCTGCCTCATACACACCCCGCCCCCCCCCCTACACACACACACACTACTCTGGCCAGAGATTGAGCCTGCAACCCAGTCATGTGCCCTGACTGTGAATCGAACCAGTGAACTCTTGATGCATGAGTTGACACTCAACCACTGAGCCACAATAGCTGGGCATTTCTTAAAGTTTTATTAGTAGTCCTAGGTAGTAATCTCTGGCTGGATACTCATATTCTGCTGTGTTAAAAGCATAAAGCAAATTTACAGTGAGCCATAATCTATATGCAAATCATGAGACAACAGTTCACTTTTGGGTAACAAGAAAAGTAGGTTTATTTGCATTACACTTATTAATTTGTGCAGTTATTCAGTGTTAATATTCAAGAACAAATATTTTTATTAAAATGTTCTATTATTTTATGTTAACAATTACTCATTTATTTCAGACCTTTGTATTCAGTATGTCTCTTATCGAAATAAACCTATGTTTCTATGGAAAAAAACACATCATGAGAAAAAAACTAATAAAACAAAAACAGAGTAATTTGGCTCAGGCAGCTTTAGAAAACTGTGAATCTCTTGAAATTATACACAGAATTTTAATATTGTACATTTTGTTTAGGAATAAATCCCTTGTTTTCTTAGGATTCTTGAGGCCTGATCACAAAGGTTAAAAACCTGGGATCTAAGAGGCAGAAAGGAATGTTATTATGACTCTTTGGGATTTTGTTCAGATTATTCAGAGAAAGTACAACTGTCATATCTAGGCAATAAGTACTTTAATAAATTTTTCATTTTTATTAAATAAAATATTAAAAAATACATTCCAGAAAGTTAATATTAGTATAAGTATTATACTAATGATATTCATTATTTTAAGATTAGGGGCCCGGTGCACAAAAATTTGTGCACTGGGAGGGGGGTGGTCCCTCAGCCTGGCCTGTGCCCTCTCGCAGTCTGGGACCCCTTAGGAGATGTCCACCTGCTGGCGTGCCTGGTCAGCCTGGATGAGGGGCAGATGGCTGTTTTCAGGCTGCCCACAGTCCCTTCAAGGTTCAGGTCCCTACTGGGGTGCCTGACCAGCCTGAGTAAGGGACTGAGGGCTGTTTTCAGGCTGCTCACAGTTCCCACTGACCCAATGTCCCAGCAAGGCTGGCTGGAATTAAGTTTCTGGGGTTTATTTATCTTCTATTATTGAAACTTTGTTGCCTTGAGCGGAGGCCTAGGCAGGCAATGAAGCCTCCTATTTGCTTCAGGTCTGTGGCTTCTATAATTGAAACATTGTTGCCTTAAGCAGAGGCCCAGGCAGGCAGGCAGTTTCCTCCATCACTGGTGCAACAGAAGCCTCCTGTTTGCTCTAGCTCTATGGCTGCTGGCCGCCATCTTGGCTGGGTTAATTTGCATACAGCTGCTCTGATTGGCTGGTGGGCGTGGCTTGGCTGGTGGATGTGGCTTAGGTGTATGGAGTGAGGGTCAATTTACATATTACTCTTATTAGATTAGATTATACAAATGCAGCACTAAAAAAAAATTTAAACTCACCTAGTTAGATAGATGAGTGAATTTGGATGCAGAGGAGAAGTACCTTGCTTAAACGTGTACCGCTAATTAAAAAAAGTAGACTGAAGACAGACTTTACTTAGTTGACTTCTTGTCCAATGTCCTTTCAGTTTGAATAATTATAATTTATTTGAAATTTTTTCTCATTTCAGTAAATCTCACGGTGAAATGAGTTAAGAAGTAGATATTTTGTTTCATAGTTCTTGTTGAAATTAATCAAGATTCTATTATATAAGATGGCTCTAATTTTTCACTTCATATTTAAGTGAGCTGCAGTGTAGTTTGTTAATGAGCTACTGTCATTCTTTATCCTTTTATAGTTAGCTTATAATTATATTTGTCACACAGAATAGATTTTTACTGTGGTCCAAAATTTAAAGCACTTATAGTTTAAATTCTATTTGTCCATGAAATTATAGTAGTAAAACCGCAATCTACAGAAAGTTTCAGTATTCAAATAAATATAATTGCTTAGCTGCTATAATGCAGTTAAACATTGTTCTGTGAGACTTGCTTTCATAAAAAAAGTTTAGAAAGATTTAAAAATACAAAACTAATGTCAGCACAAGGTAGTTTATGTAGTGTCATTTAAAAATCTACAAGTTAATCTGGAGAGGGATACATCTTAATGTGATTAGCAGTACAGAGGCACTATAGTGTACTTGCTTTTCTATTCATTTCCTTTAAGTGGATATTTTACACCAAACCATTCCTTTACAGTGTGTTCAAGACCTTTCATAGATGGAGTTTCTTTCACTAAGACAGTTCTGTTTCTCATCCTTGCCTTCTTTCACTCTGGGACCTCTTCCATTTTTAAAAAATTTATCTTTATTGTTTAAAATATTATGTAATGTTTAAAATATTACTATTGTCTGTATTCATGGGTTATGCATATACACATATAAGTTCTTTGGTTGATCTTTCCCCTCGGCCCCTTTCCCTCTGGAACTCTGGATCTATTTAGTTTGTCAGTTTATTTTGTTCATTAGATTCCACATATAAGTGGGATCATGTGATATTTGTCTAGGACCTCTTCTTGATTTCTTTCTAATGGCCAACTCCAGTTTTTTAGATATTACACTTAAGTAAATCATCCTTTACCCACCTGTTCCCATCATCTCACATTTTACATGTTTCACTTGTATATATTCATGGTTTTCTACTCTGATTTTATAGTTTTACTAAAGGCCTGGTGCACGAAATTTGTCACATCAGCCCAGCCTGCACCCTCTCCAATCTGGGACCCCTAGGGGGATGTCCAACTGCCGGTTTAGGCCCGATCTCAGGATTGGCAGTCGGACATCCCCCTCACAATCTGGGGCCACTGTCTCCTAACTGCTCACCTGCCTGCCAGCCTGGTCACCCTGAACTCGCCCCCCTTGCTGGGCTGGTCACCCCTAACTGCCTCCTCGCTGGCCTGATCACCCCTCACTGCACCCCCTGCTGGCCTAATTGCCCTTCATTGTTCCCTCCCACCCCCACCGGCCTGGTCGCCCCACACAGCCTGCTGCTTGGTTGTTTGGTCACCCCTCACTAACACCTCTGCCAGCCTGGTCACCCCACAGAGCCTGCTGCTTGGTCGTTTGGTCGCCCCTCACTAACCCCCTGTGGGCCTGGTTGCCCCATGCAGCCTGCTGCTCAGTTGTTTGGTGGCCCCTCACTAACCCCCCTGCCAGCCTAGTCACCCCACTCAGCCTGTTCGGTCGTTTGTTCAGTTGCGATGGTCACTTAGGCTTTTATATATATAGATACCTTAGTATAGCAGTTCTCTACCTGTAGGTTGTGACCCCTTTGGTGGTTGAACGACCCTTTCACAGGACTCGCCTAAGACCATTCTGCATATCAGATATTTACATTATGATTCATAACAGTAGAAACATTACAGTTAAGAAGGAGCAACGAAAATAATTTTATGGTTGGGTCACAGCATGAGGAACTGTATTTAAAGGGTCAGAAGGTTGAGAATCACTGATAATATGTCTGAATGCAGGTTTATTTAACCTTTGTGTCTGTATTGATTATATCCTCCTAATTTTAGAAGCACCTTATCTTAGGAAAGGTGGAAATGTTAGGTAATGCAGATGATTGGAGAGAAAAAGCTTTCTTGATTGTTGCTGTATCCTCAGCTCCTAATACAGTGCCTAGCATGTAATAGATGCTCAATAAATATTTATTGAAAGATAAAGGAATACTATTTATAAACTAGAATTATTCAGCTTCCAAAAGGGATGTCTCAGGAAAGATGAAAATTGGTATATGATTGATTTATGGGTTAATTAATGGAAAACATTGACAATTATTTATATTCACTTGTGGCTTTAAAAGAATCAGATTTTGATAATAAAGGTTTAGATTTATAAGTTTCATACTTGTTCCTCCCATTACCACCACATACGTGTGCATACTCATACATTATTTAGTCACCAAATTCAATTGATCCTTCTTGTACCCCTTCGCTCCATCAATTCTTTGCCTCTTCATTGGTCTCTATACCTTCAATATCTTAATCTAATACATTTGCAATTAGAGTTAATTTTCTGAAACAAAGTAATTGTGCACCTTTAATAGCTAACAGGATACACAATCCTTTTTAAGGTGTATAAAGTTTGTTCCCTGCCACTCTAGCTATAACACATTTGCTTGTTTTTCAAGCAAGCAATGTGATCTTGTACCTGTGTAACATTTTGTATGTGGATCCTTAGATCTTGAATGCCTTCTTGTCACCAACATTCTTTTAAAAAGAAGGATTCGCTTTTATTAGGATAAAACTGTTTTCTCGATGACAAGTATTTTTCCAGGCACTGAAACAGTTTTCCCTGTTGTAGGTGCTTACCGTAGCATTTTCTCATTTCTGCTAAAGTGTCAGGGTAAGCAGTTAACGGCAAGAAAATGACCATAGTAATTTCAATTTCTAATTATCAACAGGTAAAGGAACTTAAACATTCAAACAAACTAGAAATAACAGATATCAAACTGGAAGCAGCAAGAGCTAAGAGTGATCTAGAAAGAGAAAGAAATAAGATTCAAAGTGAATTGGATGGTAATATATAATTTTACATGCTTTTTATTTTCACATCAAACTAAAATTATTAAAATAGGTCACACTGAATTTTTATTTTCAGCTTAATTGACTTTTAAGGTTAGAGCATATATGGATTGTTTTTGTTTATATGTTGAACGTTCATTTTGTGATATAACTTGTTTTAAAAATCATGTTTATGTTATAGTTACTTAATACAAAAATTAAGTGAAATTTTACAATGTGAATTTCATATTTCCTGAGTTTATAATTTTAAATCTATGTAGATCATTATGTGATTATTAGTTGCAGGCCAAACTTATACCCTTAAAAATATTTTTATATAGACCCTGGCAGTGATTGAGCCTCGTTCAACCTAAGCTTATTTTTAAGCTCCAGTTTACTGTTTAGAATGTCTTTCTTATCAGGATTCCTCAGAAATTATATTATTTGTGACTTTTCTTAAGTACTTAAATAAGCTGCCTTTGGCCTATAACTATCCTTGAGCTGGCCTCTGTAGTGTTAGACAGAACTTACGATGAATGATTGTTTTCATTATTAATTTCTACTTGAATCTATGTTGATTCATGAACTTACATAGTTAGGGAGTAAATTTTCTTAGGAACTTAGAGAGTTTGGGATCCCGTTTGCATTCTTTTTTTACTTTGAGTTGCATAACAAATTTTAGTTATTTTATCTGCAAAATACTTGTCATCTCATTATAAGGAAGATTTGTAAATTCATTTGACAAAATTGAGTTTCCAATTTATGTTTCTACTAGAAATCTAACAACTTTGCTAGAGTGCTAGGTTTTGAAGAGTTCTGTGATTTTATTCAGGCTGCTTCTGGCCAGCTTAATGATGATGTTCTGTGGGTCTTAGGTTACAGAACCTTTGTAAAGATGAAGTAGGTACTTAAACCTCTTTGGCTATCAGCCTGGTTGATATCCCTAGCTTTAAAGAGTCAAATGAATAAATGCATGTAACTTTTTATTAACCTTTTGTGTGTGTATGCTAAATAAACTAAGGACTGAAAAATTAACCTGAATTTTAGTTTGTTTTATTCTTAAGAAAGTTTATCAATGTAATGATCTTTGCAAATATATTTCTAGAGTGACTTTCTTTACTCTTCTAATTGTCTTATCAATTTATCAATGTTGCTATTAAATGTGATTTTTCATCTTAATAAGGTTGAATATAGCACATTTTTCTCCTTAAAAAATTCTAGGATTACAGTCAGATAATGAAATTCTCAAATCGGCTGTCGAACACCACAAAGTGCTCTTAGTAGAAAAGGATCGTGAATTAATACGTAAAGTACAAGCTGCCAAGGAAGAAGGTTATCAAAAACTTGTGGTATTACAAGATGAAAAGTAAGTACATAATTACCTTTTTTTACATTAAATCTCCTTGCAAATGAACATGTTTTGCTGTCATATTATTCTTATTATAGTTCTTGTAAAGTAATTATCATCTGTTGTTTTAGGCTTGAACTTGAGAACAGATTAGCGGATTTAGAGAAAATGAAAGTGGAATATGATGTCTGGAGGCAGTCTGAAAAGGATCAGTGTGAAGAGAAATTGCGGGCTTCACAGATGGCAGAAGAGTCAGCCAGAAGAGAACTTCAAAGTATTAGGTTATATATATATACGTGTATATATATATATATATATGTATTTTTTAAACTTTTCATTTTAAAATAATTTCAAAGCTAACAAAACATATTAAAAGTGGTACAAAGACTTCCCATAGAATCTTCACCCAGATCTTCAAATATTAACATCTTATATAACAATATTACAATAATCAAAGCTACCAAGTTAACATTAATATAGTTAGGAAATCAAATGAACATTATTGTAATCAAGGCTATAGACTTTATTCAGATTTTACCGATTATCCACGGATGTCCTTTTTCTGATCCGAGATCCAACCCAGAATCACACATTGTCTTTACTTAGTTTCCTTTAATCTTGAACATTAATACTTTAATGTTAGAGTGTTGGCCAGTTATTTTGTAGATTTTCTCCCACGTTGAGTTCTTACATTCTAATTAATACATTTAATTAAATTCAAGTTATACATTGTTAGCAAAAAAAACACTAAAATCAAAGCCACATGTCATTGGTGTATCATATCAGGAGGTATGTGATTTGTCCCCTTACTGTGGTGACATTAACTTTAATTACTTGGTTAAAATGGTGTCTGCCAGATTTTTTTCCACTGTAAAATGACTACTTTTTCCTCTCTGTAATATGTAATTACTAGAGGCCCGGTGCACAGATTTGTGCACTGGTGGGGGGTGTGTGGCCTGAGGGAATCGGCCTGCTGCAGGTGTGCCACTTGTTCAGGTCAGCTGATTGGCTGTGGATCTGCCCTCTGAGCAGATGCTGAGTAAGGAAATTAGTCTGAGCTGATATTTCAGAGTAATGTCTTGGGTAAAGAAAGGTGTGTTCTGTGTCCTGGAGGAATCTGGCAGAGAACTTTGCACCCCAAAGCCACTCGGTGAATGTCGTTGATGTGTGATGCCAGGTCAGTGACACCATTGGGGATATTCAGGGCAGCCGTGCTCCAGGATCCTCAGCCATCAGGACAGTCTCCCTGGGTCGGGGGAGGAGTCCACAGTCATGTCCCCTGTTGCCATCTGCCTATGCCAGCTCCCTGCGCTCTTTCTAGTCATACCTTAGAGGGCCTACATCAGCTGGGGGTCAGGCCAATATGGATTGTCTCAGGTATTTGATAGGTGCAGAGACTCGGCCTCACCCTGGGCCTGCTAGTGGCTGCTTGTACTGAGAGAGCGGCTGCTCATCCCAGTCAGCCAAGCGGCACTCCCACGGGCAGCTCCTGCATTGAGTGTCTGCCCCCTGGTGGTCAGTGCATGACATAGCAGCTGATCGACGTGTAGTTCTGGTCATTCTGCCATTTGGTCACTGGGCTTTTATATATACAGATGGGAATATACTTTGAGATGTGTAAATATTCTCATACTTTATCATCATGCATTCTTCCACTTATTTTAGCATCCATTGATAATTCTTGCCTGATACAATTATTACTTTAGTGTTTGCCAAAAGATGTTTCCTTCCATCATTCCTTCTACACTTTTTAGTTGGAATTCTGAAAAGAAGAACATTCCCTTCTTTCTAAATATTCATATCAGTTTGGATGCATTTTTATTCTATGAGTTATAATCTTTTATTATTTTTTAATCCTTACCCTAGGATATTTCTATTGCTTTTTCAGAGAGAAGAGAGATAAAGAGAGAGGAAGAGAGAGAAACATTGATGTAAGAGACACATTGCTTGGTTGCCTCCTGTGTGAGCCCTGACTGGGGCCTGGGATTGGACCTGCAACCCAGGCACGTGCTCTTAGCCAGGAAGTGAACACGCAGTCCTGTGGTGAATCAGCTGATACTTGAACCACGTAGCAACACCTGCCAGGACTAATATAATTATTTTTTAAAATTTAAATTCTTTATTGTTTAAAGTATTACATGAGTCTCTTTTTTCCTCCATTGACCTCTCTCTCACCATCCCCATGCTCTAGCACATGCTCTGACCCCCCTGTGTCCACATTGGTTAAGCTTATATGAATGCATACAAGTCCTTTGATTTATCTCTTAATTTATTTTGTTGCTCATATTATCTCAGATTGGCCATTGGAAGCTTTTCAAAGTTGACTCCTATGTCCTTTTGACATGACCCTATCATTTTTTGAGGTCGTCTTTATTTTCATCACAAGATATTCTGGGCTCATCTTATACATTCCCCTGCCCTAGGCCTGGAATAAACTATTTCTGTAAGATGCTTTGGTTCCTTAATAATACATTGGAAAATGGTATTTAGAAATCAAAATACCAGCTCTAGATGTACTAATTGATAATACAGTGTCATTGCCTGTAGGCCCTCTCAGTGAACTGAACTAAAAAATATATGTTTACACAGATAGCATATTTTTATCTATTTATTTTTATATGTATAAATGTCAGTAATCATGAGTTCATATTGATATTTCCAATTCCATTTTGACACAATTGCATTCATTCTAGCCTTTGCTCTTTTCTTATTTGTAACTCCTTTCTTTGACAATGAGAAATGTCACACTTATTATTCATAATTTATTTACTTATTTTCTCAGTTCTAGAATACACATGGTTTTGGCAATTGCTAATTTATAACTGTGAAAAAGAAGCCTATTACCTAGTGTGTCATATTTGTGTGTAGTTCTTTTTGATCTTTAGCCTTTGTCAAAATCTGCTTTCCAACGTTTCTGAGTTTTTCTCTCCAAACCTCCCTTCACTGTGGTTATGTATATTCATTTATAAAACATTTTTAAAATTCCATTTTGGTTAATTTCGTTCTGTCTTATTTAATTTTGGTTCTCTACCTCATCCTTATGGGTTTCATTTTTTTAACTCAGTGTGGTTCTAAAACAACATCAACATGGTTTTAAAAGACAGAACTATAAAATACTTTAAAAAGTGCCCACATCCAGTTTACCCTTTTCCCATCACTCACCCTACTGGTCCCCCCAGTTAATCTCATTAGTGACTAATTTATTCTTCCTGTTTCCTCCCATCCAACAAATGGCAGAAACATGTATATATTTTTCTCCTCTCTTCTTATCAGTATTTACTGTAAATTGTTCCATGTTAGATATTTTCCTTATTCTTTTTTATCCTATATAATAAAAACCTAATATGCAAATCGACCAAACACAAGAACAACTGGTGGAATGACCAGTTGCTATGATATGCACTAACCACCAGGGGGCAGACGCTCAATGCAGGTGCTGCCTCCAGCCAGCAGGCCCCAGGCCAGCCCAGGTTGGTAGCAGCAGAAGGTCCCGATCACCCCGCCAGTTGCCCCACAGGTCGGCCTTGATTGCCGGCCAGGCCTAGGGATCCTGCCTGTGCACAAATTTTGTGCACCAGGCCTCTAATCCTATATAATAAAAGGGTAATATGCAAATTGACCCTAACAGCAGAATGATTGAGAATGACACACACTGACCATCAGAGGGCAGATGCTGAATGCAGGAACTGCCCCCTGGTGGTCAGTGCTTTCCCACAGGAGGAGCTCTGCTCAGCCACAAGCCAGGCTAATGGCTGCCAGCACAGCGGTGGTGGCAGGAGCCTCTCCCACCTCCTCAGCAGTGCTAAGGATGTCTGACTGCAGCTTAGGCCTGCTCCCCACTGGTAAGTGGACATCTCCTGAGGGCTCCCGAGCTGCCAGAGGGATGTCTGACTGCTAGCTTAGGCCCGATCCCCTGGGGAGTGGGCCTAAGCCAGCAGGTAGACATCCCTTGAGGGGTCCCAGACTGCGAGAGGGCACAGGCTGGGCGGAGGCACCCCCACGAGTGCACAAATTTTTGTGCACCAGGCCTCTAGTATATATATATAAAACCCTAAGTAACTGTTACAACCAAATAGCCAGAATGACTGATCTCTTTGATGCGCACTGACCACCAGGGGCAGATACTCAATGCAGAACTGCCCCCTCATAGTCAGTGCACTCCCACAGCCAACCTTGCCCAGCTGGCTAACCTTCTGCAGCTCCTCCCCCCTGGCCGGTAGGGCCCGATAACATGAATGGGGCCTGCCGACCAACCTCCTATGGTCTCTTCTCCTGGCTGGGGGCCAGACCCCAGGCTGGGATGGGGACCTGGGGGTGGGTGGCGGCAGATGCGGGCCCCTTCTCAGGGAAGTTGAGGGCTGGCTCCATCCTTGTGGCCAGTAGCCAACCTCCTGCACCCTGTCTCTCCCCTGTCCACAGGCTCTGATTGGCCTGCCACCTGCCTGCCATGGTGGTGGCATGACGGCAAGGGAAGGAGCGGGGGAGGTGGAAACTGTGCAGTGGCAGTGTTAGGCATCTGTTTCTTTCACGACTGGCCCGGTGATCATCGCCTCCTCTCCTGACCCCACCAGGCCCTTTGGGCCCCAATCAGCCCGGTCCTGATAGCCGGCCAGGCCTACGGATCCCACCCATGCATGAATTTCATGTTCTGGGCTTCTAGTAGCTATATAATACTTCATTGTGTGAATGTAGTAACATTTATTCAACCACTCTTCTTAGGTTTGAGCATTTAGTTTCCAGTATTTTGTAATTTCAAACAGTGCTGCAATTAATAATCGTAATCTTGTGTGTGAATATATCCTTCTATATAATAAGGCTAATATGCAAATTGTCCCTTTGACTGCGAGTTCGACCAGGGGATGGGGCTGGCCCACCAACTGCTCGCAGCCCCTTCCCCTGGCTGGCCCCACTCCCAACAGGCCCCTCCCCCGCCCTCATCGGGGGCGGGGCCGGCCCACCAATCATCAGGTATTTGTTCAGGGTATATTCCTGATGTGAATAATAGGTGGGTCAAAGGTAAATGCCTGTGTAGTTTTGTTAAATATTGCCAATTCTCATCTAAGAGAATTGTACCACTTTGCATCTCAGTGTAGCTTAGTTTGTATTTCTCATGTGATTGAACAATTTTTCATATTTTTAAGAGCCATTTTCATGTCTTTTTGGTGATTATCTGTTCACATCATTCCCTATTTTCTTTTGGATTCTATGGTTTCTTACCCTTGTTTTTCATGGGTTCTTATTAGTAATAGTAGAGGCCAGTTGCAGGAAGATTCCTGCAAGAATAGAGCTTCCTCAGCCTATTCTTGCAAGAATAGGGCTTCCTGAGCTGGTGGGCTTCGCTCCCTTCTCCACTGCCTCACTTCCTCCCATCTCTGCCACCTCGGCTCCCTCCCTTCTCTGCTGCTTTGCTCCCTCCTGTCTCCGCCACTTCACTCCTTTCTTTTTCCACTGTCTCTGCTGCCTTGGCTCTGTTCCCTTTTCCGCCTCTTCGCTCCCGTCTGCAGCACTTGGCTTCCTTCTACATTTCTTCAGTCTTCATTCCGCACCTGTGTATGCAAATTAACCACCATCTTTGTTTGGTTAATTTGCATATCGCTTTAATTGGCTGGTGGGCATAGCGGAGTGACACCAATTTGCATGTTACTCTTTTATAGGTGTAGATTAGCTCTTCATTTTTGACATATGCTGCAAATGTTTTCCCAGTTTATCAGTCTTTTGACTTTATGGAATTTTTTGTCATACAAACTTTTTGTTATGTAATAAGTTTCTTAATATCTTATTGACATTGGATTTTAAATCAGTCTCTTTCTGCACTTAAAGAGGAATTCACTTTTTTGTACTTGTGTAGTTTTATATTTTGCATTTATTGAGATCCTAAATGTATTTGTAGTGTATTCTTTTGTGTGCTTTGAGGTATGGTTTAATTTTACTTCTTTGTAAATGTTAAATCAATTGTCCCACTCATTTACTAAAAAGGTATATTTGCCCCAATGATTTTAAAGCACCTTTATTGTATTTTACATTTCCACTTATTCCTGAGTATATTTCTGGACTTTTAATTTTGTTTCTCTGGTCTATTTGTCTATTCAGGAACTACTGCCACAATATTTTAATTATAAAGTCTTTATAGTATGTTTTTTTTTAATTTTATTGTCTAAAGTTTTACATATGTCTCCTTTTCCCCCAACTGACCCCCCTACCTCCTAGCCATTTCTACCCTGGGCAAGCCCCCAGCAACCCCAGTGTCTGTGTCCATTGGTTATGCTGATATGTATGCATACAAGTCCTTTGGTTGCTTTCTAAACTCCCACTCTCCTACCATTTGTCTCTGGATCTGTTCTTGTTCATCAGATTATGTTGATCATTATATACCACATATGAGTGAAAAAGATGTGATATTTATCTTTCTCTGATTGGCTTATTTCTTCTTAGCATAATGCTCTGCAGTTCCATCCATGCTGTTGCAAATGGTGAAAGTTCCTCCTTTTTTATAGCAGCATAGTATTCCATTGTGTAGATATACCACAGTTTTTTAATCCACTCATTTGCTGATGGGCACTTAGGCTGTTTCCAAATCTTAGTTATTGTAAATAGTGCTGCTATGAACATAGGGGTGCATATATCCTTTCTGATTGGTGTTTCTGGTTTCTTGGGGGTATAATCGTAGAAGTGGGATCACTGGGTCAAATGGGAGTTCTATTTTTAAATTTTTGAGGAAACTCCATACCATCTTCTACAGTGGCTGCACCAGTCTGCATTCCGACTAGCAGTGCAGGAGGGTTCCTTTTTCTCCACATCCTCACCAGCACTTGGCAATGATTAGTGACTTTGAGTATGTTTTCATATGTCTCCGGGCCTTCTGTATGTCCTCTTTGGAAAAGTATCTATTTAGATCCTTTGCTCATTTTTTGATTGGACTGTTTATCTTCCTTTTGTTAAGTTGTATGAGTTTTCTGTAAATTTTGGAGTTAAACTTTTATCGGAAATATCATTGGCAAATATGCTCTCCCATTCAGTGGGCTTTCTTGTTACTTTGTTAATGGTTTCTTTTGTTGTGCAGAAGCTTTTTATTATGATGTGGTCCCATTTGTTTATTTTCTCCTTAGTCTCTATTACCTTAGGAGCTGTATCAGTAAAGATACTGCTATGACATATGTCTGCTATTTTGCTGCCTATGGTGTCTTGTAGGCTTTTTATGGTTTCCCATCTTACATTTAAGTCCTTTAGCCATTTTGAGTTTGTTTTGGTGTATGGTTTAAGTTGGTGGTCTAGTTTCATTTTTCTGCATGTATGTGACCAAATTTCCCAGCACCATTTATTAAAGAGACTATCTTGACTCCATTGTATGCTCTTGCCTCCTTTGTCAAATATTAATTGAGTATATTGGCTTGGGTCAATTTCTTGGTTCTCTGTTCTGTTCCATTGGTCTATATATCTGTTCTTGTGTTAGTACCAGTCAGTTTTGAGAACATGGCCTTGTAATATAGCTTGATATCTGGTATTATGATCCCTCCAATTTTGTTTTTCTTCTCAGGATAGCTGTGGCTATTCAGGATCTTTTTTTTATTCCAGATGAATTTTTGGAGAGTTTGTTCTAGATCCTTGAAATATGTCATTGGTATTTTAATGGGGATTGTTTTGAATCTGTAGATTGCTTTGGGTAGTATGGACATTTTAATGATGTTGATTCTACCAATACATTAATATGCTATGTTCTTCCATTTGCTTATGTCTTCCTCTGTCTGTTTTTTCAATGTCCTGTAGTTTTCCAAGTATAAGTATTTTATGTCCTTAGTTATATTTATTCCTAGGTATCTTAATTTTTTTGGTTCAATGGGATTGTTTATTCATTTCTCTTTCTGTGAGTTTATTATTGGTGTATAAAAAGACCATAGATTTCTGGGTATTAATTTTGTATCCTGCTACATTGCCAAATTCATTTATTAGGTCTAGTAGTTTTTTTGATGGAGTCTTTGGGGTTTTCTATGTATAATATAATGTCGTCTGTGAATCATGACAGTTTTACTTCTTATTTTCCAATTTGGATGCCTTTTATTTCTTTTTCTTGTGTGATTGCTGTGGGTAACACTTCTAGTACTATATCAACAGGAATGGTGAAAATGGGTATCCCTGTCTTGTTCCTGTTCTTAGGGGAAATGAGTTTAGTTTTTGCCCATTAAGTATGATGTTGGCTGTAGGTTTGTCATATAAGGCTTTTTTTATGTTGAGGTATGATCTCTCTATTCCTACTTTGCTGAGAGTTTTTATTAAGAAAGGGTATTGGATTTTCTCAAATGCTTTTTCTACA
This sequence comes from Murina feae, assembly GCA_004026665.1. NCBI lineage: Eukaryota > Metazoa > Chordata > Mammalia > Chiroptera > Vespertilionidae > Murina > Murina feae. Next base: position 21,636 of record PVJC01001935.1, read on the forward strand.
TCAATTGATATGATTATGTGATTTTTGTTTCTCAGTTTGTTTATTTGATGTATCACATTTATTGATTTGTGGATATTGTATTATCTTTGCATCCTCAGAATAAATCCCACTTGGTCATGGTGAATGATCTTTCTAATGTAATGCTGAATCTGATTTGCTAGAATTTTGTTGAGAATTTTAGCATCTGTGTTCATCAAGGATATTGGCCTGTACTCTTTTTTTGTGGTGTCTTTTTCTGGTTTTGGAATTAGGGTAACGCTGGCTTAATAGAAAGAACTTAGAAGTGTGCCTTCCTCTTGAATTTTTTTAAAAATAAATTTTATTGAGTTTTTACAGAGAGGGAGGTAGAGGGATAGGGAGTTAGAAACATCGATGAGAGAGAAACATTGATCAGCTGCCTCCTGCACACCTCCCACTGGGGATGTGCCCACCACCAAGGTATATGCCCTTGACTGGAATCGAACCTAGGACCTTTCAGTCCGCAGGCCAATGCTCTATCCACTGAGCTAAGCCGGTTAGGGCTTGAATTTTTTTTGGACTAGTTTGAGGAGAATAGATTTTAGTTCTTCTTTGAATGCTTGGTAGAACTTCCCTGTAAAGCCATCCGGACCAGGGCTTTCGTTTGCTGGAAGATTTTTGATCGCTGCTTCAATTTCTTCAGTAATTATCAGCCTAGTCAGGTTTTAGATTCTTCTTTATGGAGTTTTGGGAGCTTGTATTTTTCCAAGAATATGTCCATTTTGTCTAGGTTGTCCATTTTGTTGAAATAGAGTTGCTCATAGTATTTTTTCATAATCATTTGTATTTCTGTGGAATCGGTTGTTACTTCACCTCTTTCATTTCTGATTTTATTTGGGTCCTCTCTCTTTGCTTCTTGGTGAGACTGGCTAGAAATTCATCACACTTTTTTATCCTTTCAAAGAACCAGTTCTTAGTTTTGTTGATCTTTTGGTCACTATATTGTTTATCTCTGCTCTGATCTTTATTATTTCCTTCCTTCTGCTTAGGCTGGGCTTTTCTTGTTGCTCTCTTTCTAATTCTTTGAGTTGTAGGGTTAGATTAATTAATTACCATTTTTTCTTGCTTTTGAGATAGGCCTGTAGAGATATGAACTTCCCTCTCAAGACTGCTTTCACTGTGTCCCTTAGATTTTGGATTGTTGTGCTTTCATTGTCATTTGTTGCCATGATGCTTTTTATTTCTTCTTTGATCTCTCTGGTAACCCAGTTATTGTTTAATAGCATGCCATTTAGCCCAGGTGTTTGATTTTTTTATGGTTTTTATTGTACTTGATTTCTATTTTTATGCCATTGTGATCTGAGAAGATGCTTGATATAATTTCTATCTTCTTGAATTTGAAGAGACTTTTTCTGTTTCCCTATATGTGGTCTATCTTTGAAAATGACCCATTTGTACTTGAGAAGAATGTATAATCTCTGGCTTTGGGGTGAAATGTTCTGAAGATGTCAATTAAGTCCATCTGATCTAGTGAATCATTTAAGATTGATATTTCTTCACTGATTTTTTTGTTTAGAGGACTCTTTTTATTTTTAAGTATATTTTATTGATTTATTTTACAGAGAGGAAGAGAGAGAGATAGTTAGAAACATTGATCAGCTGCCTCCTGCACACCTCCCAGTGGAGGTGTGCCTGCAACCAAGGTACATGCCCTTGATCAGAATTGAACCCGGGACCCTTCAATCTGCAGGTCAATGCTCTATCCACTGAGCTAAACTGGTCAGGGCTAGAGGATTCTTATTACTCAGGAAAGAATTACCTCAGGCAGAGACACATGTATTATTCATAAAGGTCAGGTTTTATGAACTATTAATTTAAATGTTAGCTTCTACAATTCTAGAATCACAAATCTGTAATGGATTTTGAGAGCCAGTCTTATTCTATCCTTTTCTTTTAGCTGGGTACATTTTTCTAACTGTTCAAGACAGATAAGTTGTTTTATCTCTCCCTGACAATCTCCCGAAAGGAGAAAGAGACCTCTCCCTCCCTTGCCCCCCCAATTCCCCCAAGTCAGGAACCTCACTCTGATATTTTATCCTATTTTCTGTTAGAATTTAAGTCTGTCTTTTGGTTTGGGCTTCTGTTGCCATAGTGATAAAATGTTCAGCATTCTGTCATTACTTGAAGACAGTAAGGAACTTGACCCTTAGGTTTTTGTTTATTTGCTATTTAAAACAGCTTCCATTTCTTCAGCCAATGGTTCTCAACCTTCTGGCCCTTTAAATATAGTATCTCATGTTGTGACCCAACCATAAAATTATTTTTGTTGCTACTTCATAACTGTAATGTTGCTATTGTTATGAATTGTAATGTAAACATCTGATATGCAGGATGGTCTTAGGTGACCCCTGTGAAAGGGTCGTTCAACTGCCAAAGGGGTCACAACCCACAAGTTGAGAACCATTGCTTTAAATGTTCTTTAATATGAATCATTTTCTATTCCATTAGTCACTTTGATAATTTTTCTTTGATTTCTCTTTAGTTTCTTCTGATCATTTATAGTGTATAATTGATCCCAACTTATTTTTAAAATAAGGACATAGTATCCAATAGAAGAAACAAAAATTTTCAAAATTTGAATGACTTTTAAAAGAAATGATTTACAGTTGTATGTTTTCCCCATGACAGCTCTGATTACTTGATTTATAAGTAACTACATCAACCAGGTCTATTTTTATCATTCATTAAAATAAGCATAATTGTAGCTTGTCTTATTTAGAATCTGTGATAGTCAGAAAGAGATTATTACCTTTGGAGAAAAAGGTCTTGCTAAGGAAATGAAAGTCTAAATTATATAAAGCAAAAATATCCATTTATTTACAAACAACAAACATCCATGATAAGTAGGATTAAACCTCCTTTGGCAGATGCTGTAAATTATTAATTACAGCCCTAGCTGACTTGGCTCAGTGGATAGAGCATTGGCCCTCAGACTGAAGGTCTCAGGTTTGATTTTGGTCAAGGGTATATACCTCAGTTGCAGGCTCGATCCCTGGCCCCAGTCAGGGCCCTTGCAGGAGGCAACCAATCAATGTCTCTTTTTCACATTGATGTCTCTCTGTCTCTCCCCTTCCCTTCCACTCTCTCTAAAAATCAGTGGAAAATATCCTTGGGTGAGGATTAACAATACATACATACATACATATATACATACATACATATTATTAATTAAATACCAGTCTCTTCTTTTTATTAAAGTGGTTCTTCATCCTAATCTTAATAAAAAAATTATTATTCTAACAGTAGCTTATATTTCACAAGACTGCCCTACCTTACAGTGAGTTTGTAAAATCTGTAAAGTTACCTGTAAATTAAAAACCATGTAAAAATGACAGGATTTAAAATAAGATAATCTAGTCAATTTTTGGTTATGACAGTGACCCAGCCCCAATTAACTGAAGCAAAAAAGGGGACTTTATTGGCTGACTTAAACTGTGGAAAGGACAAGGATTATGCTTGTCTCATGGACATCTTTATCTAGGAACTCAATATGGTCAGAGGAGAGCAGCTTTTCTCCTGAGGTCTGAGGTCTTCCTCCTCTCATCTAACTTGTATGTCTGCTTTTCTCCTACTGCTTTCTCTGTGAGGTGAAGTCTGTATTTTGAGATCAAAGAAGACAGAATTTTTATTTGATGAATTAAGTTAGAAACATCTAAAAAAGGATTTGGGTCTAGTTTATCTATCCACTTCTGGGCTAGTAATACAATAGCTATTTAAATCTAATTTTAAATTAAGTAAAAATTTAAGAAATTATTTACACTACCCCATTTCAAATATGCAACATACTGGGTGGTTCACATAATAGAACATTTTCACTATTAAAGAAAGCTCAGCCTGGCTGTGGTGGCTCAGTGGTTGAGCATTGACCTATGAACCAGGAGGTCATGGTTCGATTCCCGGTCTGGGCATATGCCTGGGTTTTGGAGTCGATCCCTGATTGTTCAGGAGGCAGCCTGATGATTCGCTCTCATCATTGATGTTTCTCTCTCTCTCTCCTCCTCTACTCTCTGAAATCAATAAAAATATATTTTAAAAAAAGAAAGCTCAGATAGCATGGTTGGACCATAAACTCCTTAAGAATACAGATTCTTGTTTTGCACTGATATATTTGCTACACTAGGCCCAGCATTTGTAGGCACTCAGTAAACATTTGTTGAACATTGAAATTATGTATATCAGCTGCCTGCCACAGAAAACCTAGGCAGTGATAATCACAATTGGCTATCCTGTACTTTGCAGAGACCTTGGAAGAGCTCCATCTCACAGTTATTCCAACTGTTTCCATTTATAACTTTTTCACAGCTGTATTCTCTGTTGTACCTTGGCTGTCCAGTCTACCTACTATTCCATTTTTTTCCATTACTACTTTTGAAATATAAAGTACTTGATCACATACTTTCTCATTCCCCATCTTACCCTTCCTTCACCTCTTGACTACTCCCACCACGAACTCATTAAAGCTCTCCTCTTAACAATTTTTGCTGTAACCTCTGAAATCCCTGTTCCATTCCAATAAATTTTTTACAATCTCCACATTTTTCTTTACACCCTCTACTGAAACCTGACTTTGTCCTGATGGCATATTACCTGGCAACCTTTTTTGTTTTTTTGTTTTTAATCCTCACCAGAGGATATGCTTTCATTGATTTCTAGACAGAGGGAAGGAGGGAGGGTGGGAGGGAAAGAGAGAGAGAGAGAGAGAGAGAGAGAGAGAGAGAGAGAGAGAGAGATCATTTGCCTCTTGTACTTACCCTGACAGAATGAACACGAAACAGGTATGTGCCCTAAGTAGGAATCAAACCCACAAACTTTTGGTGAACAGGTCGGTCCTCCAACCAACTGAGCCACCTGGCCAGGGCCTCCTTACTGTCGCCTGAAACTAGGGACCGAAAAAGGGAATCAGTATTTCCTTTTTAGACCATTAGTTAAATGGTCTAATGTTTTTAGACCATTGACTAACTTTGGTTAAAATGGGTTTTCCTTTGATAGTCGTTGCTTCCATCTTATCCTATCTGTCTTTCCATTTATGGACTTACAGGATATTCCCCAGCTGTCACTGAGGACTTTGGCTTCTGACTCAGCTTTTTTCTATTTTCTATCCTTTGCTTTCATTCTTAGTAAGTATATCTGTATTGTTGACACATCCAACACCTTCACTTTATAGTCTACTGGGGGCCTGGTGTACAAAAATTTGTGCACTCGGGAGGTCCCTCAGCCCAACCCGTGCCCTCTTGCAGACTAGGACCCCTCTGGGGATGTCCACCTGCTGGCATGCATGGTCAGCCTGGGTGAGGGGCTGATGGCTGTTTGCAGGCTGGCCAAACCTCCCAGTGGGGTTCCTCATCCCATTGGGGTGTGGCCAGCATGGGTGATGGACTGAGGGCTGTTTTCAGGCTTTCAGGCTGCCCACAGACAGCTCCCGTTGACCCAGTATTCCAGCAAGGCTGGCTGGAAGCAGGTTCCTGGGGTTTATTTATTTATCTTCTATAATTGATACACTGTTCCTTTAAGCCGAGGCCTAGGCAGGTAATGAAGCCTCCTGTCTGCTTCAGCTCTGTGGCTTCTATAATTGAAAGAATGTTGCCTTAGTAGTCGCAGCCTGGACTGCTGTTTGCTTCAACTCCGAGGCTTCTATAATTGAGACAATGTTGCACATATGTTGTTGCCTGGAGCTGAGAGAAGCCGAGCCAGCCGGCTGGCAAACAGTTTTACTCCTGCTGCAATGGAAGCTGCCTATTTACTCTAGCAGCTCCATGACTGCCGGCCTCCATCTTGGCTGGGTTAATTTGCATACAGTCGCTCTGATTGGCTGGTGGGTGTGGCTTAGGAGTCCTGAAGAAATGGTCAATTTCAATATTACGCTTTTATTAGATTAGATTTTATGTTCACTCTGGAATTGTGTTTTTTAAATACTCACCCAAGATATTTTCCCCATTGATCTTTAGAGAGAAAGTGGAAGGGAAGGATGAAGGCTGAGAGAGAGAAACATCTGTGAGGGAGACACATCGACTGGTTGCCTCTCGCCTGTGCTCTGACGGGCTGGGATCAAACCTGCAACTGGGGTATCTGCCCATGATGGGAAGCAAATCTTTAGGTCCATGGGCCGACGCTTTAACCACTGAGCAACCAGTGAGGTGGAATTCTCTATCTTTATTCTACTTTATAGTCTTGCACTTAGCCATCATACCTTGTCATCCCTTAGAATTGATTACTTTAAAAACAATTTGTTTTCTATTATTTATTCTCACTGAAGATATTGAAACTGGTAGTTCTTGTACATTTGTGTTTTGTTTTGTTTTCTTTCTTCCAGTCTGTTAGCCTGGCTACCTTGCCTCTCAGTGGAAACTCTTTGTCCACTGTTCCACTGTGCTCTCATTTGTACCTGAGCAAAGACGTCTGGATATGAATTCTGTCAGTTTCTTTTCTGAGAACTTCTGTATCTTCATCATTCTCTCTTCCCTTTCTGTTTTTGTGAATATATCCTTTCTCCCTTTGCTTCCAAAATATATAGTTCTATCCCACCCTCCTTATTTGCTCTGTAGTCTTGCTTCGTTAGTTGTCCTCTTGTTTGCTTAAATCATTAATTTCTCTATCTCAGACTCTTATTTTGTCTTCAGATCCATTTCAAATTGCATTTTTCTTATGTAGCCTTTACTGATCTAATGAGAATTAAGTGTACTTCCATACTTTGTACTTTGGTTAAAAAAATATTATTTTGTTGTTGTTAATCCTTACCCGAGGATATTTTTCCATTGATTTTTAGAGAGAATGGAAGGGAGAGAGAGAGAGAGAGACAGACAGACAGAGAGAGACAGAGAGAGACAGAAAGAAACACTGATGTGAGAGACACACATCGATTGGTTGTCTCCTGCACATCCCCCGACCAGGGCCGGGGATTGAGCCTGCAACCGAGGTATGTGCCCTTGACCAGAATCAAACCCTGGACTCTTCAGTCTGCAGGCTGATGCTCCATCCACTGAGCCAAATCGGCTGGGCTAAAGATTATTTTATTTTAAGTAATTGTAACAAACTTTGAATATTCAAACCTTCTAATCAAAAAATTACTGTACTTTAGCCCTAACCAGTGATCCAAAGGAAGAGGACCAGTCTTTTTCTTGCTTTGCTCCTTTGACAGTATTTGGTAATATTAGCTAAATTATTACTCTCTCAAACTTTCTATGCATTTTTCTCCTTAAAAGTTTATGAATGTTATTAACTTTGTAGTTAGATTACGAGTTAATGAAGGTTTCTTTCTACAAAATGTTTAACATACTTGCTTTAGATCCATTGTTTCTATCATTTGTATGTAAATATCTCAGAAAGCAGTGGGTCTAGTGGTTTCGTCCATGTCATATTGTCCAGTCATTTTACACATTTAAACTTCTAATCCAGGATTTAGGTTGGTTCATTCAATCCATCAGCAAACATTTATTGAATTTTTATTAGTGTTTAAAGCACAGCCCTGGACCTTTGAGAATGTTGTCTTCCCAATCAGTAGTTCTAATTGGATTGATAAATATTGATAATGCCAAACTAGAAATAAGTATCAAATGAATTATATTTGAGATAAGTGTTTGAAGGGTTTTAAAAATGGAGAGGTTGAGGGCCTATCCTTCAAACCTCATTAGCATAAAGTCTTTCTCAGGAGGTTAGTCCGTTGGTCACCAGCGATGTTCTGAGAACATATTCCTTTTGAAGAGGATACAAATTGTGTGTTTATTCATCTCCGGGATGAAAACTCAATATATTTAATAGAATATAGCATGTCATCCTGTACTAGACAGTTTTCTTTTAAATCAGTAAAACTGCCACATAATGAAGTGGGAGAGGGGGGGCACTAACTTGGATAATGGAAGACCTGGGTCTTTTGACTTGGTAGCTATGTGATTTGGCCTAACTTGGGTAAACTTCAATCTTTTTATCTGTAAACTTGGAATAGTAAAGATGACTCTGCTTATGCTCATAGATTTATTATGAGAAATTGCAATTAAAATTGGCCAGCCTTGCCCTAACCAGTTTGGCTCAGTGGATAGAGCATCGGCCTCCGGACTGAAAGGTCCCAGGTTTGATTCCGGTCAAGGGCATGTACCTTGGTTGCGGCACATTTCCAATAGGGGGTGTGCAGAAGTCAGCTGATCGATGTGTCTCTCTCATCGATGTTTCTAACTCTCTATCCCATTCTCTTCCTCTCTATAAAAAAATCAATAAAATATATTAAAAAATAAATAAATAATATTGGCCAGCCTTAATCAAAAGCCTGTTATATTATGACATGGTGGTCATTATGATACATTTTGGAGTTCCTCAACCTAGGAGAGTAAAAGTGAAGTAGCAGTGCAGCTGAAGGCATTTTGTAAATTATCAGTTATTATCTGGTTGTAAAGTGGCTTCTCCAAAACTGGACTGCTTTCTGGTGGCTTAGCAACACATTGTGCACTCATCCACTCAGGCTGTTCCCTGTGTTTATTAAAATCTGCCCATCAGATTTTAATTTTTAGGTAGTTTCTCATCTTTCTAGATAGACCTGATTTCTCTGTGCTAGTAGTTTATAATTTTTTTTCATAGAAAAAGCAGAAATTGATGTTAAATTTTAGTTATATGTGAACACAACTTGGCTGCCTGAAGTCAAAATCTTTATCACTTATCTACCAGATTTCACAATGCCTACTGTTAATAAAGGCACTCGGTAAAATGATTACCTAATTCAGTGAAATATGTGAATTGTGGATCCTTAATAATGTCTTTTATTGGGTTTGATTTTTAGGTTAAAACTTCAACAACAAATTGTGAATATTGAAAATGCAGAGAAAGAGAAAAATGAAAATTCTGACCTGAAACAGGTGTGCTATTTAGCAAACATTTTGCTTTACTTTTTAAAGGGCTTTTAAAAATCTATGTCTTGAAGCTTATTTCATTTCAGGGTGTCCTCAAGGGCACACCAACTGGATGGGGTATTTGTGAGGGAAGATGTTTAGTATCCTCTGCCGCTCTTATACGCTACTCAGTTTGTTTTGTGGCCTTAACATTTATCTTCTTCTCTTTTAAGCAAATCAGTAGTTTGCAGATCCAAGTGACTTCACTTACACAGTCAGAAAATGAATTGCTGAATTCAAACCAAATACTGAAGGAAATGGTGGAGAGGTTAAAACAGGAGTGCCGGAATTTAAGAAGCCAAGCTGAAAAAGCACAACTGGAAGTTGAAAAGTAGAGTTTGCTTTTTTTCTTTATGTACAACTATTTTCTTTCCTGCTATATTATATATATTATATATAGTTATTTCAATGATAATTCCACATCAAATGTGTTTTGGGAACTAGTTACAAACACCCTTTGACAATATACAATGGTCTGAGGTAATGCGTTTTCTATTTCGAGAATGAACTTTATAGACTTTTGAATTCTTTTAATAATAATAGTAATTTTAAAAAGATATTTATGGAAGAAGGCTCTTAAAATTTCTCCCTGACCATACTATTCTGAAAACCTTCAAAGAAAAATGTCTTTATTCATTGAGTGAACCAATATATTTTTTACTTCAAATATCTAAATTAGTTTTCTGCATGCCACATAGGTAGTAAGTTTGATTTTAGTTGGGATGATATCTACTTAATCCTGAGAGTTAATGTCCATGTTTTGCCTATATTCTTCTGACAGGACATTGGAAGAGAAACAGATCCAGTGGCTGGAAGAAAAGCAAAAGCTTCATGAACGTATCACAGACCGAGAAGAAAAGTATAATCAAGCTAAAGAGAAACTGCAGCGAGCTGCAATTGCCCAGAAAAAGGCAAGTGATTCTTATTAGAGTTATTTCTATGGAGTAAACATAATTAACTATTTTAGGAGAATAAGATGTACAATGAAAAGTGAGATTTTACTGGTTTAGTACTTAAATATGACATTTTGCTTCCAACCTTGCAGAGATAAATTGGGAAAATCCAAACCGCTCAACAGATTTATTTCTAAATTTTGTGTACAGGTCAATTTTTCAGAGCCAACATGCATTTTTTCACAGACTGTTTTTCAGTG